>JAGKPY010000028.1:0-260213 GCA_022609225.1 Boeremia lycopersici
TATAGAATACCTAGACCCTAGTATTAGACTTTAATAATATAAATAAGATAGTTTAAGAGTATAAATCTAAGAATTATAACTTAAAAGTAAAGTATAAGATAAGAGTAAGATAAAAGTATTTAAAAAGTAATTATATTAATTAGCCTTAGGCCTAAAAGTATTATTAAGATAGACTAAAAGTATAAGTAGCACTCTATATATATAGAACTAGCGCTAAACTACTAAACTAGAACTAACTATTACCCTCTATACTAGACCCTTACTTATTATTATTATTATTATTATTATTATTAGCAGTAGCTTAAGCAACTAGATAGGTAGCCTAGATAGTAATTAGTATATAATTAAAATATGCCTAAGGTATAAACCTATAATAACTTCTAAGCTAGTAGCTAGGTTCTTAAGAGTAGCTATAATTTAATACTATTTAACTAGAACTAAGCCTAAATACTAAGAAGTAGACCTAGGCCTAGTAGTAGGAATATTAAGAGGTATACTAGTATTAGCTACAGCCTACCTATAACTTAAGAGCTCTAAGTTAAAGGTGCGCTAAGTATATATAAGCTTAACACCTATATATATAACTAGAGGATTAGTTCTAGGAATAGTAGCAACCTTAATAGTATTATTATAGCAAATATAGAGATTATATAGTTAATTAATATAACTATTTATCTTAGAAGGAACCTATTATTATTAGTAAAGGTATAGATAAAGTGCTTAAACTAGAAAAACTTATAAGAGAGCAGCTACTATAATTACTATTAATATATAGGTTATACCTAGTATACTTAGGCTTATTATAAGGTTCCTCTACCTTATATATACTCTATATATAGTATAGGCAAGTTATATATAGAGTAATAGCATCCTCCTACTTATTAGTAGTAGACTATATAAAGGCGTAGATATTATAGACTATATTCTTAGTAATATACTAGGGGTAAGGATAGTAAACTATAGGGGGTAAGTAAAGATCTTATAAGGAAGGTATAGTATAGTTATATATTATTATTAGCTTACCTATACAGCTTAATAGCCTTATATTTATATTAAGTTTCTTAGTAGGACTATACCTAATTAGGAAACTATAAATGTAACATTATATAACACGCACGCACTATATAGGTAGGATATATAAAAATTACTTATAGGAAGCCTAATAGGTATGCACCCTAAAGGACACTCTTTTCCTTATAACCTATAAGGTTTTTATTAAGGCCTTTAGTGCTGCTAGGGACTGTAGCTAGAGAGGGAGGTTCTATAACACCTATTAGGATATTTATTATAGTGTTAGTGTTCTAGCACCTATTCTAATTAGGGTTAGTGTTGTTAGTAAGCAACCTATGCAAAACCTATGCTAAATATAAGTATTAACTTGTTAAGTATTATTCTTATTATATAATATACCTACCTATCTCCTAACTATCTACCCTAGTGTAAAGCAAGTACTATTGCCTATAACTAGAACCTTACATGTAGATTGCTGGCACTATCTACCTAAGACATGGTTGTCTCCAATAACTTCCAAAATCTAAGTGCCGTCTTAAGAGTAAAGGCACGATGGCCGTAAAGGTCTTTGTGTTCGCTGGCTGGCTACGAGGGTTCTCAGACCTGCAGAAGTAACAAGATTTATGACCAGTCCTTGAGTATGGCCAAACAAGGTGTTCTGAAGCCTATCGCCGGTGTCTGAGCAGAAGAAGGCATCCGGCTCCATCCTACTCAGACGTCTTCAACTGCCTACTCATGTACGAGTAAAGGCTGATGCATGAACAGTCATGTGACCATGTGAAGATCACATTTTCGCCAAAGTTTAGTGTGGACGCGTGTCGACGGAAACAACCATGAAAGAGGTGGCTGTGTGATAACGTACTCATGCTGGTGCCCAAATGGCATGAGACTCACGTTATTTGCCACTAGATATATTGGTCAGGTGTCCGGTCGATCTCTTAGAAGACCTTCTCCTCGGGGACGCAAGTCCGACAGAAACGCTCCGCACGAATCAGAGCACGCTCACGCCGCCGGCGGTGACTTCCGGTCCGACACCTCGAGATTCTGATTCGTTGATCTGCAAACGCACAAGGTTTCTGACTTATGTTGCTTAGACGGATGGTATCGGTAAATCGGTCGGGCGGGTGTTGATCGCTTGGACTTATTCACTAAGAACCGTTCCGACAATTATCGGACGTTGTACTGTGTAGACAAGCTTACCAAACTATTGACGGCCATGCAAGCGAACGCAACGTGGAAGGTAGAAGCTGAGCTGCTGAAGTACGTCGCACGCACTGGAAGAAGGTGGGCACCTGCATGTGGCCATTAGTGGCAGTCGAAGCGAATAACGATCAGTCCGACCGAGGGAGTCAAAAGAACCTACGTTTCAAAAGCGTTCAGGCTCATATTAATTGCGCTAGTAAACAAAGGTTCTAGCCAGATGTTTTGAGCTGTCATATTCATGGTAATGGCGTTTATGAGTACCTTCGGAATTTCCCATGTTGGCTTGAGTTGAGGTTGTGTAAGTTCTCGTCGATCTCAAAGACCAGATGCGGGAGTCAAACAGAGAACGCTTCAGGCACAGACCACGAGTTCGGAATTCTAATGGCTGGTGATACCCGCCAATGAATAGTGGTCATTGCCGTACAGCGCTTGACTCCCCTTCGCCTGTGAATTGAAGTACATGGACTATCTATTAGGTTCGCGACACTGCAACATGCGCCACGTCCGACAACACCCCAAGCTTCTGGAGACTGTGACATGAACCTGACTTGGCATTTTAATCGACAGACTTGCACACATCGAGTGAAAATATCCTTCTGTGGCTGCTGGACATACGCAATGGGCTGGCGGGAGACGCCGTAAAGGCTGACAATGAATGTAGCCGACTTGCCTCCAATACAAACTTGCTGCAGCAATCACGAAGAAGACATTGTAGTTTGCCGGAGTCCAGCGCCATGAACCTAACATCCGTAGTCTAGAGGCGCCACACAGATCACATCTGGCATGTTAGATCCTAGTGCAGGTAGACTCTAAAGAGTGAATTGAGCCTGCACTTGCGGATATTAACTGATCAACTGGCGAGAGTGGTGAAGCCAATCATAAACCCTGGAGTCAGCTCCGATAGCGCTGATGGGTTGAGCATCCAAGAGACCCCTGGGAAGCACCGGCACACTGGAACTCTCAATGCCAGGGAAACCTGTGACGAGAAACCAAGGATGCGGCTGTACTCACGGATCTGCGGAGTGGCAACGTGTTGACGTACCCTAAAACTCGACCGTAGAGTGATCTGGACCCCATCGTCATCGTGTCCACACAAGCGCGTGAAGGGCTAGTTCGATCTTCTGCAAGTTGCCGTCATGCCTGGATTTCGGTTCTATTCCAGAGCGGCCTTTACTGTCAAAAGTCTCGACGCGTTTGACTTGAGTGCCAGACGTTGATTGGAGCAGAAGGCTTTGGATGATGCTCCGGAGGACCCCAGTATGTCGAAAAGTGCCGTTGTCCAGTGCTTACAGATGTCGACCCTCTCTGTTGCGTTTTCAGGGTACAGTTACCGCAAACTAATTCGTCATTGAGGCTGCAATACGAACTTGGTGGATACTGAGGTACCACTGCTATCCACTCGACGCGTGATTACTTGGAGACCACAGAAGAAAAGCCGTCACAATGCTCAAGCTAGTCGAGATATTTAGAGTTGTGAGTTCTGGACACGATGTGCCTGACTATGCCTAATTACGACAGCAAGCTTGCCTGAAGTGGTGGGCCTCCATGAGAATTTGCAGCGCCTGGCTGTTTGCCTGCGCAAATAATCAATGGCCCTTGTCAAGCTGTCTACAGCGTCGTTGACTAGAGGCAGTATGGCGATGTTCAAATTTCTTCTTGTAAGATATCTTCGTGAGATACCTGACATTTGTGATGCGACAAACCATAAGTAGCGGCCAAAAACTCGGCGAGATGCAGCTGCATTGAAGGAGGATCAAAGGGTCCAACCAACAGATATGCAGCCAATGTACCTGGCATTGAAGGCGATCTCATCAGTAGACTCGGGAGCGGGCGATCCAATAGATTACTCCACATGATTAGATTGAAGGGTCGACTTGCTCTTTGCGGTCAAGGCCAAAACACTACTTTGAACTGTTGCTCAACGTTAATAAAAATATTAGCAGACAATGAAGAGCCTTCAATGCGAAGGGCAGAAGGAGATCCTTGTCTATTGTAGTAACCCGCTTCGCGTTAATCAGCTCCGGTATACCCTCACCGCTCTCCGCCCATCGGGCATGTACCGAGTACGGTAGGAACGATGCGCATAAACGCCCCATAGCTTCCCGTCTACTCCGTTGATGAAGCTCGGTTGTACTGGCAAGTCCTGTCGGGGCAATCAGACCGCACTGGTTCAGAACTGCAAAGGTTCCGCTCCTGGTGTCGTAGAGATTGCCGAATGTGAAGTAGGGGAATAACGGCGTTACAAAGCTTGAGATTGATCGGAGGTCTTCGATGTGCGGGTTGCGGGTTGCGGGCTAGCACGTTCCTGCCCAATGCTCAGATCTTCCGAGGGATGAATTGGTGGCTCGGAGGACCCAAACTTCAGACCTGAGGCCTCATGGAGGCGGCATTGGCGACTCCATGAGCTACGTCACGGGAGCCAGGGCAAGACATATGGGAAATGGCACTGATGGGCAATCCTTACTGCGGCGCAGCAGTGCAACCAGCTGAGCCCTGTACATCGGACCGAATACCCATTATCGTCCTGCCAGCTTGGGCCAGCGAGACACCCCTCGTTTGCTGGACAAGCTTGAGTGACATGCAGCCCAGTGTCCACAAGTCAGTGAAAGTATGTAAAAAACGGGTCTCGAACACGGTTGGATGATGTCGCGCCCAGTTCAATTGACATACGAGTATCGCACGTCACTTTGTTAGGTAGCTTGTGAAGAGACGATCACCAGACCTGATTTGCGAGATCTTGGTGATGCTGAACCATGTAAAGGGTATGGCGGTGGCGCACTCACTGACAGTTGCGAAAGACAAATGCTACCAGCGAAGAGCAGTCTTGGAAAAGGCAGCTCGAAGACCCTATCGAAGCTTGTTGAGTTTGGATACCTAGGGTAAACTCGTATGCCTTGTTGACATTTTGGAAAGCGGCCGTTCTGGCCTAGTCCGACAGAGCTGCCGTCCGCTAAGCCGTCTTCCCCGCGGTCGCTGCTGTGGTGCGCTAGGACGCTAGATCGACCTGCGTCGCCCATCTGCTGGGTGTTCAAATGGGCGACGCATTTGAAACCTCGTTCCAGCGCCGAGTGCTTGTCAGCAGTTCCGCAATAGCATTGGGCTAAGCGCTAATCTTTTACTATACTCGTTGCTTGAGGAGTCGATATACAGTGTAAATCCCCGAACAGCAGGGCTGATCAGCCACATGCTTTCCGCGGATAAGATTCCTCTCGTCTCTCAGACATCGATATAGCTTTTTCTGTCCAACGTTTCGCGTAAGGAAATGCTCGCATTCATGCCTCCACAATCAAATAATTCGTCTCCTGGTAAGCCTGCACCGGTGCCATTGAATGGACAGCCATTGATACTTTGCAGGGGTCAACTACTGGTATGGCAGTCACAGCCTGCCAGATGCGTTGGAAGGATTACCACAGGACAACCCGAACAATCCACGCATGATGCGTCGAGCATCAGAGGCCGTGGTCCAAGCAACAGGCTTTCAGAAGTACGTTTACGTCTTTCTTTACTCTGCACCATGCTTCTCGCTCCCGATGACCCTGCTTTGCCAGGTCTCGCGGTTCCCAATCTCTCGTCAACTGCGTCGCGGTCTTGGTCGGCGCTTCTTTCCGTTCACATGGGGTCCAATTCGTCAGGGTTACAGCCAGAACATCGACACTTCCCCACCTTGCGAACCCCAGGATCCTCGTCTTACCGTACATGTAGACGTCATCAACCATATGCCTTTTCCACAGGAATGCGATCTGAGTCCGTCGCAAGGCATCCGATATTGCCAAGGAGTGGTTGCAAATCTCTGTGGAATTGACTTTTCGGGGAAAGATCTGCAAGGCGACAAACGCACATGGATGCGCGCGGTTCTGGACATCCATCACGACACATGGAATCGCGCCCTTGCGTCCTTCTGATCTCCTGATCAGCTTCCATTCGACGGCACACGCATGTCTCCGGAAATTCAACCTTGAGCTGGTCATATTGCCGGAGGAGGAGACTTGGAGCTTGCTGCGGCGGGGTTGGAAACACGACCGATGTCGCCTACGGCCGGCCACATTCCGCCGATCAATCCTCATCTTGAGCACCTTGTAGACCCGGCACTTCTGTGACTTTTTTGTCGATCCACTCTAGAACCTCGCTGACGAAAATACCAGTCAGGATAATTGGGATCAGAGTCAAGGCCAACTCCACCTCGATCCTTCTCAGTCAACTCTTGTGATTCGCCCGCAATCAGCGGCTGCGATCGCAGCACACAAAGCCCCGCTGGCCCCCAAACAGGGACTTGGAGGCGCTCTTGCGAATGCCCGCGGCCAACACTCGTCTCCGATATCTGGCACCTATGCACTGCGTACTCCTCGTGGGAAAATCACGTCCATAGCGTGCGAAAGCTGCCGAAAGCGCAAATCGAAGGTATGCCTTCCACATGCAGATATACACAACATTGCTGATAAGCCACCCAAGTGTGACGGTGTTCGACCGAAATGCAACACGTGTCAGTCGAAAAATCTCACTTGCGTATACGATGTGGCCGAAGATGGTAAGACAACAACGCAACTGCGGGCCCATGTCAGGCGATTAGCAAAGGAATTGGATGATATGAAGTCGGTGGTGTCGTTATTGGCCATGGCACCAGACAGGGCTGCGGCAGCAAACTGGGCATCGGAGATCGAGAAGAACGGTTTCGCTCACCACTCGGTCGATGAAATCAAAAGGGCACTTGGGGTAAGCTTCACTTGAGCCATACCAAGAAATCGTCTGACAGTTCAGGATTCGAATGAGCAAACACCAGCACTCCAGGAGCAGGAATCGTTCGGTACACCCGGTAGTGAGCATTTTGTGGGGCGTATGCCGAACTTAGGCGCATCTTCTTATGATGGATCCTCACGCGAAGAAAGGCAGGTCCAGTACCAGTATCTAGGCGAGTTTGGACGTGTATATTAACAGGTCCAGAAGTCGAGAACACAGCCAAACCGCTTTGAACTTTGCGCCCGATTCTGTCGTTGACGGCGTGACGCCCATGAATCCATCACCGATGATCCTCGAGACCGCTGCGAGCGCCCTGAGCAAGTTTGGCTTCGACTGTGCATATTACCGGAGAACAAAACAGGATCTCCTGGCGAATGGTTGGAGCGAGGCGCAGGTGTTCGGGAGGTCCGAGATAGATGTGGACTCTCTGTTGCTGGGCTTTGCCGATCCTCAAGATACACATCCCGTTCCAGCGTGGTGCGCACGAACAGTGAACAGGATTCTTCCAGCTGCAAATCTACCTGTCCGGCTTGCTTCAACTTGGATGTTGACCAAATCGATGCGCGTAAGTGTGGTCCACCGTGACAAATGGCAACATAGCTGATGACTGCGCAGTGGCTGATTTGGCCGAGCGTGGAGAATATGAATTCACATCCAGAATGGCTGATGCCTCCGATGGGCAAGCAAGAAGTATCGCCGTATGATATCTTGATCGACCTCGTTCCCTGGTAGGTCCTGACGTTCGGCTTTGAAAGGACAGACACTAACATTTCTTAGGCCACAAGTACGGCGACTCTTGTATCAACATCCTCAAGAATTCTCGGTCGGTCCTCTGGTAGGTGCTATAGGCATCACATGGCCCTATGCAGACGATGCTTGCCACTACTGGGATATTGAAGCAGGCTGCACGCGCATGACGCCTTTGTTCGAAAGTACTGTTGCCGACTTGAACAACTGGACCCTAGATCCCAAGATACTAGAGATCATGCCTCAGTTAGAAGGCATGGTGCCGATAAAACCAGTGCGAGCTTAGTTGATAGATACCGTTGTGGCTTATGGGGGGTAGCGATTCCTTGTGGCGCTTGATTGTAATCCTTCATTGTACTGGGCCTGTTCTGCATATATCCTTGGATCTTTGTTCGTCGCAAGAGCTCGCGCGTAGGAGGGTAGCATAGGATTCCTTATTCCGCATTTCCAGGGGCGTAAGGACGGAGTTCTGAACACCACAACGATGTTGTAAGCGAAAGACGTTAGAGACATTCGTTGCAGGGTGTAAATATACCAATAGATCATATCGAGTCATCTCAAAATGCGGGTTGTGGTTGCATGTGACTCTGATACCGGGAGAGCAAATTGTGGCAGCACTTTCGACTCTAGTACCCTCTTGATATGTATTGTGATGCCAAGGCTCGCACGGAAGGAGCCATCCGGCCGACGATCGGTGGACTTGCCCTGAATCTCTGCCAGGGCGCGTCCTTCAAGGCCCCCACTCCTAATATCGGGTGATTCATAGCTGCACCTGATCGACTGGTCGAGTCAGATCACCGTGGTCAGGACGTTCTACTGGAGGAAGAAAACGTGGTGTGCGCGGCTGCAACGCCCAGTCGTGGTTTCAGGTATGCCTGAAGTTGTGCCTGTCCGTTGCTTTTTACATCTCTCGGCACTAGAGCTGTCCCCGCGGCCCTGGAAAACGAGAACAAGTGTCTAACGCGACGTTGGCTGATATTGCAATCGGTAATTATCGATTCGGTCCAGACATACGGGAGGTTCGTGGGTCGGACCGCGAATGTTGTCCGAAGGATTCGTTCTAACAAGAACAGCCGCAGGCTGTTAGTAACAAAGTGGAGCTGGTGTATATAGCCCACCCCACATTTATTTCCGGAGGCTTCCAAGGTTCTTATAGACCATGATGGCCTGTGACTGCGCAGGTTTTTCGACTTCACTGTCCGTCAGTCAGTCCGTGTGAAACACGCCATCTACTGAATCACCAGAATACTTGAGCCTGCGGAACGTTCCTTCGTTGACGGGCACGAGCGCGAGGGAGACGTGCGTTCCCGTTCCCGCACACCGATCACGCACGACCGCATGTCCAACACTGTCGGAAGAGCGGCGCCGGAGTTGAATATTCGTCAAGCGTTGTGGAAATTACCGTTTGTCGTTGTCGCTGCTACGCTGTGTCTATGCGAGCAGCTCGAGTGATGAGGGGTGCGGTAGCCGGCATGAATGAATCAGCTGTGGATCTGTGCGACCAAGTAGTGCCAACACGACACCTTCCAGATCCTTGCAGGGCTCATTGTTGGCGACAAGAACCAAACGTCTGGACAGGTGATAGGGTCAACGAAGGAAGCCAGACGGCTCATTGCCTTGCCATTACAATGGATCGTGGCCCACTGGCCGGAGCCTTATGGCGAGCGGGCCGGCGGGCTTGCGTGACAGTTCACAAGGATGTAAATCCTACAGGGTGTTCAGACCTCAAAAGACACAGTCCAGACTCGTGAAGGTTCATGGCTCCCTTCGTGTCCCATATTGTCGTGCCAAACTTGACGCGAGGGATGATCATAATCCATTTGCAATCCAAAATGACCAGTGGTGCCTGGACAATCCTGAAAAGTCTTCTGACCTCGTTGGTTTTTACGCGCGCTTTCTGGTACAATCGTGCTATTCTGCCTCATCGTGTTCTGATGTTTCTTTTTTCTCTCCATCTCTTTCTTGATTTGTGCAGCACTGCGATAATGTACTCTCCGTACATAGCCTTGCTGTCGTATCTCGTATTCGTGTGCGTGTTTTCGACCATGGTTGGAACATTGCTCAAGATCATCTTTTCAAGATCAGCAGCAACAACAAAAGCGACATGGGGAATTATATATGAAATACGCATGAAATTTCCAGCGCGGCTAACCCGCTCTGTGCAGTATCGGTATCGGTTTCCTATTTTGGGCGTTTGCTACCTACCTGACGGAGTTGCTCCGCGGGCTTGTCGGTCACTCCGATGAGTAAGACTATGCTGACATCGAATCATGAGCAAGTGGAGTGGACTCACAATTGTAACCGTTCTCGTGGGATGCGAATCGGAGATGACTGCGGGTTGGTTTATTCGAGAAACACATGATCGAATGAAGGTGACTGGAGACGAAGATCAATCTATAACCATGCTACCGTGGTTCTTGCCGCATTGGCGTCAGGCGACGTCGAGGGTATTATCTGGGACCGGCACACAGCGCTGTGCGATTTAGAAGCAGATTTACAATAGTTGTACTTTAGCCGACCGTGCACGTCTAGGTGGGCGTTTGAATCATAATAAGTCGTGATTATCAAGCGGTGTCTATTACTTGCATACACTGTCTAATGAGAGGGTATCGATGAAGACAGGGGGCATATAAAGTATCTGCGTTGCGCCGCTCAGAACAATTCCCAGACTTTCGCAGGGTCATATCCTCTTCTGCCACGAGTTCGATGTCCGCATTCACCCCGATAGCGTTCACGCGCCTCATCATTCGGAGCTGTGCGCTCGTCCACAAGGTCTTCAATACCAGTTGTCCATTCCGGTTGGGGCGGTCCGCTTTGGTCGCGGCTACCAGGCCATCGACTTGCATCTGGTTTCAGATCGTATAGTATGTTGCTCTTGATATCTCCAATGAAGCCACCGATACCATTTTCAAGATGAATTTCCCCCTCTGGATCGTGAACGCGCAAGGTGACAAGGGGAATCTTGCGAGCGGCAATTATGCGGGCTTGAGCTGCGAGTCGAGCCTTCGATGGTTGAAGAGCAGAGGAGCTCAGGATGTTATCGAATATTGGCGAGTCAATCGCAGAATCTGCACGAGGACTGAGCGGGACGACGCAAGGACTTTCATCGATGTCGGGTGACTTCATGCTCAAAACGTGCGTATCGACCATGATCGCGTACCCATGTGAACCAGCTTTTTGCAGTGGGTGTGCGAAGAAAGAAGTATCCCAAGGAACCAGTACAGTTGCGCGGGGCTTGCAAACCGCTTGAATCAGTCCCTGTGGGTCATATGGAACACGTACTCTTTGCAGAGCTGGAAAGGCACCTTTCCTGATACTCATTGCTAACAATGACGTAGCGAGACAGGAGATCGGTTCGGAATTTACAAAGGGAAATTGCATGGATTTTCGAGACTCTGTAGAGAAAGGGTCAATTGCTGGGGAGGACTGAGACCTAAACTCAACATGTAAAAATTGGAGCGATGGGCTCGAAAGATCGGGTATTGAGATCCGTGGTCCTAGATCTGGTGTTCGATATTGCGCCAACGTAAATCGTTTCAGGTCGCTGAGATGCCCAGAAAGAATGTTTGTGACTGTAATCAAACTCGAAAGTTCAAGATTGATCAGTGTCAATGATTCAATACAGGTCGATAGGTGTGAGGTCATAAACTTCTGCAGCCCCTTATCATTGATGCCAGGAAGGTTCTCTAGGCGTAGGGAGTGCAGCCTCGATGGTAAAGCGTTGAGCGTTAAGTTCGTGAAAGATGTAGCTAAAAGACCGGAGATGGATAAATGCTGTAACATGGGAAGCTGCCGAAAAGTTCCAATGATTGCACGAAAGTTTAGCGATGGGGAAAACTCGCCTGTATTGCGATGCAATACCAGGGTAGTCAACAGGGAATGACTAGAATGTAGGTCTAGGAAGTGCTCTGTCGGATCGCGAGCCGCGACATAGTACTTGTTGACTTCACCGTTATCTTCTTCGTCCGAGTAATTATCTTCCGGCTCTGATAACAGCCACACCCGTTCTCGCAACTTTGGCCTGGTTGCTAGTGCGTACGAAAGACGGTCGAAGGCTTGGGTGTATGGAATATGAAAACCGACGACACGTTCTAGGGAGGGACACGCCATCACCAAGGACGCGACCAGATTGACGGTTTCCTCGCGCCCAATGCTTGCCTGCTGATACAAAGTCTGGAACGCGGCTAGATGCAGCTCTCGGACAAGTCGCGCCAACAGAGGACGTTCTCGGAGTGTCTTCCTGAGGAGCTGTAGCCTACTAGGCCCGTCGACCTTCGCCTTTGGTGATTGTAGATGGTTTTCATGCCCCATTAAATAGACTTTTCCATACATCTGTAACGTAGCGGCTCTATCCCAGGCACGACTTGTGAGTGAGAGACTATGGAGGTCTTTCAGATAGCACGATACACATGCTTGGTTTTGCAGGTGGATCTCCTCTAACTGCGCAACAATGCAATCAAAAACCTCTCTTGGCAAGTTTTTAAACACGAAAGCGGGAAGCTTCTTGGCAGATCCGACGCGCTTCCATGTTGCGTTTCTCCGGTGTCTTTCAATCTCCCAAGGGGTCTTTGTCAGGCGTGGGATATCGTACTCTTGCGATTGCCAAGACCCGGTTCTGCCAGGCGCAGAAGCTTTACTGCAAGCAACTAAAGCAGTACCATTGCTTACAGATCTATATACAGATAGTGACCTTGCCGGTACGCGGGGGACTTTCTGACTTGCGACACCGGTCGTTGTTGTTGTTACCCGTTCAGGAGCGTGCGGTGTCGAAGCAGGTGCTCGTGCAGATGGTGGTTTCAGATCCGTAGAGTTCCAGCTTTGCGTGACGCTATTGCCTGTTGAAAAAGATCTTGTTTGTATCTGGTAGTTGGCGACTTTTGAAGATTGCAAGCACGATGCATGATTCCTGGATGACCATTAGTAAACCAGACAACGACAAAAACCAGGTCGCTCTTCACGCCTTGGTAGGCAAATAGGATTTTGGAAGTTGGATCTTCCAGCCAAGATTGGTAAGAAGGCGGGACTTACGTATTACTGAGGTATGATTGTTCCGACTTTTTGTTTCTTGGAGCTGGTGTGCTCAACATATCTTAAAGATGAGAGACCTATCCAGTAACAGGTGCCAGGTCTGGGCGAATGCGCAACTGAAACAGATCCGTAGTGGTGGGACAAGGCAGTGGTTGCACAGGCCTAATGGGACGCAGGACGGTGTGGTTGCCGTTCACAACACTAAGATACGGAATATGGTTCAGCGTACTTCGTAGGCTGAAGACCCTACCACCATCTGGATGGATAGATCGATCGCCTGACGACCCTAGAAAGAGGTCTTATGATTTTGATTGAACGGGTCTCCTACTCCAGAATATTGGTGACGGCGTTGTTGTGTGCCCGTATTGTTGAAGGGACCAGTAAGATGACGAACAGCTCCCAAAGGTTGGTAATGGATAAGAGGACCTGAGTCGTGCAGGTAGTGAGTACCTGGCTCTTTCATACCAAGTTGTAGCCATCGCGCTAGCGGTAACTCATGGCCCTGGCAAGCCACAAGAAGTCGGGGTTGTCCACGTCGGGTGGAGATTACCGGTGTCGTCGCGTACACGCTACGAACGCGTGAATGTCGTGGCGGGTACCTGACGGATAACGGCACGCAATACTCAGGTAACAGCAAAGCTGGCGAGTTTCCGTGAGTTTGTGTCTCCATTGTGCCGCCACACAGGTCTGCATTTGGAAGAGACTACAGATACTCGACATGCACAGTAACGTCGAACCCCGGTGTAGTAGCATAAGCATGTATAGGGGCTGGCCACATCAGCTCGTGCAGCGGAAGCCAATTCCATCACATCTGCTCAACCATTACCTATACTCACCCTAGCATGCATGCCTTTTTCGAACCGTGCTCTCTCTTCGAGCAGTCTGTGAAGGCTCATTAGAGTCCTTTCCCTTAGCTCTCTTGTCACTATCACTTTGCTAGGAATGGCCATTGTATGAGATCCACGATACAAATTGCGACTGTCATCGTGCCGCCCGCTGAACATGCCAACCGTAGACCCTGCAGACGTGACGGACCTTTGGAAACTTTGCGGAAGTGGAGGAAACCAATTTCCAGAATTCGACGAATGAACCGGCTCGGTTGCTCCCTGGTCGGCGATTGAAGATCGCTAATCCCTTCTCGCCAATCGAGAGCTCACCCATGCAGATGCCTCTAAATTGTTCCGAGCGATTGCATGTGCCCGCATCGGTGGTGAGCTGAGTAGGTAGGAGGAGTTCGTGGGTCTTGAAAGGTGTGGCACGGCCTGCCACCTACCTAGGTACTCACGAAGCCGATGATCCTCACATCCCCATTTCCGCCAGGTTATCTCTGACATCTGTCATATATTTGAAACTGCGGCCGAATCCTGCAAAACGAATAGGTAGTATTCGTCTCTGGTTTTCCAGTTGAACCTCTCGTTACGATGCAATCATTTCGCAATAGATAGGGCTTGAGAGCATTAACGCTCAACAAGAGCTATGGCGCGCTCCCGCTGCATGCCGTTTGTTGGTAAGCTAGTCGATATACTTCCCGCGCACATAGGGTTCCTGCGCACCCCACCATCACGCGTCACTTATTTTTGAAGCCTTATATATCCTACACCACACAGTAAAAATAGATCCTAAGGAGTTAGCTATATAAAGTGCTATTATAGATCTTAAATCTAGTGTTTTTATAAGCTAGTAGAAGGCAGCTTAGTAGTATAGGGTTGCTAAATCCACACTATGTAGTTAGTAATAAGGTTAATAACTATATATAATAGCTTACTTAAATTAGTAGTAATTAACTCTAGAATAAGAGGCTTTTCTTATAGAATAGATTCTAAGTAAAGACTTATATATATAGCCTCTATCTTATGCTTATATATATAAGATAGCTACCTAAATCCTCTATATAAATAGAGACTTTAAGCCTCTTAGGCAACTATAGATACTATACTTTATTACCTACAACCTATAGGTTGCCTCTATTGTTAGAAGAATAATTAAAAGTATATAGACTATAGCAGCTAACTATAAGATAATCTAAGCCTTTCTTAAGCTATTTAAATATACCTAAATTAAGCTAGGTATATAGTATAAGGATATATAGAATATAGACAAGACTAGGGTAGCCCTAGAGGTATATACTAACACCTAGGTAGTTGCTAGTTTAAGAAAGAAGAAGGCTTATATTAAATCCCTAGAAGATTATAAGTAGGTATTAATTATAGAGTTAATCTCTACTACTAGTATTAAGCTCTAGTACCTTATTATCTTTAAAGGTAAGTATCTCTAAACTATATAGTTTCTAGCTAGAGGTATACCTAACTAGCTCTATATAATATTAGAGAATAGATAGATATTAAACTTAATTAGTTATAAGTAGTTATAGCATATATTTATACTAAATACTTTACTATCTACTACTAGCTATTAGCTACTCCTTCTTAATAGCTATAGCTTCTATATACCTATTAACTTTATATAGCTTTGTAAGATAAATAAGATATATCTTCTATGCCTCCTAGCTTATACCTTATACCTCCTATAGCCTCTTAATCTAGCTCTATTCTCTATTCTAAAGTTACACTATTATAATAAGATCTAAGCCCTCTTAGCCCTTAATAACGCAGCCTTATTACTTAATTAAGAAGAAGCACTTTATTATATTATATAATAAGGTAAGAGAAGAAGGTCTATTAGATAGAGTTATTAGAGCTAGCTAGTAAGCTTTAGGGCTCTACCTATATAACCTAGATCTAGTACTACTCTTCTCTTAAATTATAGGCTGTCTAATTACCCTACTACCTACTACTTAGCTCTTAGCTACCTTAGAATTAGTATTTAATATACCTTAGAGCTTATAGGTACTATACTAAGCTTATTAGTAGCTATTATTATTAAAATCTCTCTTATAAAGTACCTAGCTTATGCTTAGCAAAGTAGGTAAGGCTATTACAGAAGCTAATACTAGGGCAGCCCTACTAGATATAGAGGTTTAGAGGCTAAGATATTAGCTTAATAGTACTCTAAATACTTACTTAAGAAAGTAAGTTTAACTAAACCTAAATAAATAATTTAGTAATATTAAGGCTATAAAGGCTGCTATTAAAGTAGTAGCAGCTAAATAGGCTAAGAAAGCTTATACTATGCCTAAAAAAGAAGCTTAAAAAGTAGTAGAAGTAGTAGCAGCTTATAGTCTTAGTTCTATATATACTAAGTAGCAAATATAATTGTTATTGTTAAGAAATCGCAACTCCAAATAGTGTGGCTGCCTTGGGTGGACTGCGCGGGAACCCTATGTGCGCGGGAAGTATATCGACTAGCTTACAAGCTGCAAGCCACGTCGGACAGATTGAACCTAGTCAGGCAGGTACCCACACAACAAGATAATGGTCATTCCTCCTTGTCGCACACAGACGCAGCATCGTTGCAACTCGAAGTAAGTATATCGCACCGCTGAAGACCCTGTGCTATCAATGTTCCAATCTATCATAGTTTGTTCCCAAGCGGACGTGCCGTGAAGGACGTTGTTTAAATGAGATGAGATGACATGGGCATGACGATGGCCGCGCTAAAACGTTGTGAAACCTAGCGATTGGAATTTAAAAGATGGCCTGCCGACTGAGTCCCTTTCCTTTGCTTGGAGCCAGCCAAAGTGTCGAAACTGCAAGCGGTTGAGTTAGAGCTCGCTCAAACGTTGTATCTAACGGCCACGCCGGACTTGAAGCCGTGAAAGTGGGACCTGCGCTTGTGCAATCATATGCCAGTCTTTGGGATGTCTAGAACAACACCGCAAAGCAGCCGTGCAACGTAAAGGAAAGCACTAGTCCAAATGCAGCTCCAGTTGTCATTCGACGTGCATTGTACCAATAACCATGCATTCACGAGAAACTTCAATTGTAACTGGAGAGTTTGATAACATCATAAGCAGTTTCATTATAGTAATTGCTGAGAAGGTATAATTATGATACAGATTGCATCAAAGCCAAATTGGTTTAGTGCGGAATCAGCACGCGGTTACTCAGCACGCGAACATAATTTGTTCATGCTGGAAGACAAAGGGCCTCCAGGTTTAGTTGAATGCGTAGGCGGCAGCAGCACCCAGAAGGGCACCCATACCGACAGAGCCGGTCTTCATAGCAGCGGCGGCACCAGCAGTGCTTGATGAAGAGGCACCAGGGGCAGCAGCGCTAGTGGCCTCCTGGTTGATGGAGGTGGTGGGAGTAGGCTGACCAGAGGTGAAGGGAAGCTCAGAGACAGGGGTAGCGCCAGGGAAAGCACCCTCACCCTCATCGTCGCTGGGATCCGCAATGGTAGCATTGCCTGGGTTCAGGACCTCGTCAATGACGTGGACAACACCATTGGCAATCAGGATATCAGCAATGGTGACGCGAGCACTGTTGACGAAGATACGACCCTCATCGCCGATGGTGATGGTGAGATTTGCGCCGTTGAGGGTTGTGAGGACGGTTCCATTCTCGATACCAGACGAGTAGCCAACGGTGCCGTTAACGACGTGGTAGGTCAAAATGCTGGCAATGTCCTCGGTGGAGGCGTTGGCAAGGAGAGAGCCAATGTCGCTAAAGGCCTGAGTGGAAGGAGCGAAGATGGTGACGTCCGGGGTGGTGTCGACAGCCTCGAGCAGGTTAGTCGCGTTCAGAGCACCGCGAAGGCCAGTGAGGTTGGCAGTTGTAAGTGTATCAGAGACAGTCTCTGGAAGCACAAGGAATCGGTCGATTACGTGGATCACACCGCCAGTGAAGTTAAGGTCCTGCTGCTTGTCAGAGAGGATCCAGGATCGGTGAAACATGGAAAACTTACAGCCTCAGTGACGGTGGAGTTCGCGAGAAGACCACTGAAAAAGGTAACGTTGCCTCCGTTAGCAACGGCCTCGACGACTTGGCCTCCAGTAACATTGGTGAACAGCTCGTTGGTGAGAAGTGTTGGCACAAATTGGCTCTGGTTTGTGATGGCCGATGACAGGACTGATCCGTTGAGGACGTGGTACTGCAGAAGTGCAGTGAGCAATCCCTCGTTCGCGGTCAAAGCTGCCAGTGTCTCGTTGCCAACGCTGGCAAAGGCTTCGTTCGAAGGCGCGAGAATGGTGATGTTCTGTGCGCTGCCGAGAGCCTGAACAAGCCCACCAAGACCTTGAAGGCCAAGAACTCCACTCAAGCTGGTGAGCTGGGAGGACGAGTTCAATGCCTCAGCGAGCGATGGGACAGTGCCATTTGTCTGAGCCAGGACGGCGCTCGCAAACGCGAGGATAGACACCTTGGAGAGCATGGTGAAGCTTAGTGGTAATTCACACGAAATCCGTTAGCTGAACAAAGAGTGAAGAAATACTCGGCAATGTTGTTCTGTGTGTCAATGGAAGGAGAGATGAGGGGAAACAAAGTATATGTACCGTATTGCTCAGACCTCTCCTGCCTAGTCAAACCTGATCCTGGTTGCCATGCTTCCAAGATGAGTCGAACAACGAGTGCCACCGGCCCGCGTCCCTTCACACAGCCCCAAGCGTCACATCGTCCAATGAGGTCTAGATGTGCCACACGATAGTTCTAAGCGGACGTGATGCCATTGATGGCCGTCCACTAAAATGGCCGGACACTACAGCCAAGTTTCCAAGAAGGTAGACAAGTGGAACGATGATACCAACACAACATGCGTCTGTAAGCAGCGTGGCGGGGCGCGAGAGGCTAGTTCTCCGCATGCATTAAAAAGCACGGCTGAGCAATTGAGGCCGCAGCGAGAGGCCTTAAAACGACATGTCCTACAAACAATGCTTCTTTGACTAGAGTAATTGCATCCTTCTATGCGCTCAATAGTCGTTGCAATACTTTCAGAAATGAACGCCATGTTAGACGACGCTCTTTCCCTTGAAAAGAGTTAGCCATGGTGTGTTATAGAATGGATATGGATCAAGAGGTGAGGTCCACACATTGCGCTCCACGGCGCCGGTCGATCCGACATGCGGGGGGGAAAGCCTTGGCCGACGTAAACAATTGCCCAAACTAGCCTGGTCTGGATCTCTCGGCGCCCTTGTAATTCACAATTCTGAATGATCTGAGGGCTGAATCGAAGGTCTCTGCAGCAGATCGTGCGCAGTGCGTGCCATCCCAAGGAGCGTGCGCGTCCTCAAGCAGGTTCTTTCACTCCGGGGAACGCCAGCCATGCTTGAACGAGGTGCACTACAACCGCAAACGGCAATCAGCTTCCAAAAGCGCCATTGAGCACTGACGTGATCAAACGAAGCATACTAAGCACCAAATGTTACATGTAAGCGAAGTCAGTCTTGGATTCGTTGAGGCTTGCGTGCGAGCTCGCAAGACAACACAGCCTTGCAGCCAATGCTGCAAGGCCAACATTGTAATTGCCACCGCCTCTGTTGACCGGTTGTCTAAGTAACGGCAAAAATCCGCCGACGAATGCTAGGTATCCGACGCTGCGCGCATGATCTAATGTTGTGCCTAACGCCCAAAGTAGCGATTGTACCATCAATCGGGTAATGTTTGCTGGGGCGGTTGTTTTCAACCCTTGTACCATTTCGCCTATGCATCGCGAACCGCTTCGACAGCTCAACCGAGATTAAGCTTTCAATCAATGTCGATACCAAACGGTTCTCAAGCATGATGCACCCTGACGCCAGACAGGCTGGGTCAATCACGGCATATTCTGCTCCCATGCGCTCTCTTGCCTAAGAGAATGCAGGTCACTCCACAATTCCCGCGTGCTGACTTCGGTGCTCATCGTCGACCATGGCTGGTGGAGGTGACTCCAATTTCGATCTCGATTAATCTCTGTTCAGCTTCCGTCGTAGAAGTTGTAATGATCCAAGTGACCAAGGTCAGCAGATTCCTGCCCTATGAACGTGGTAGACTGCATTGGTATAAACTCGCTGAAGAGATCGGCCATATTGGCATCAGGGGCAAAGCCAAGATTTTGCATGAATTGTGGTTGGTTCTCGAGCCTGTTCGTGTTGTCCAGAGAAGCCAAATCGTCGAAAAAGCTTTCAAGATCTCCCGGAATATCTGGATATCGAGGGTCTGGTTGCGCAGGGCGAGTCGCATTCAGAAAAGACTCAATGTGCTGATTTGTGTTCGCACCTATTGTATCCGGCAGACTGCTGTTGCTGCGAGCATGCACACTCCTTGCATCGTTGCCTCCAGCCACCTGGCCTACGGCATTACTGCCAGAGAGAGGTTGGTGGATCGAATCAGGCGTTGGCATTTGTAGGGCCGTGATTGATTGTCGAGATTGCCCTGAAGGCGATCGAATATCTGGTATTGTCTTTCGCCATGTCCGGTCAGCATCAGCCTGGAGCTTCTGCATACGAGCACGCAGTGCTGGGTCAGACGAGTAATGATTGCTATGTCGTTCGACGATCCCCATGAGACAATGTACAACTGGGGGTAAGCTTGTGAGTCCAAGCCGATTAGGCAAAGGCTCAAGCAATTCTAAAATGTGTCGTATCCAAGGCTGTGTTGGCATCAATGACAGTGCAGTACAGTAGTACGTCAGTTGTAGTAGCACAGCGGGAGGTGTGGGGGGAGTTGAAGCAGTCTCGGATTGCAGGTAGTCGAGTTTGTGAGGTAATGCTGATTTCCAATCGTCCAGCCGTTGTAAAGTGTCCTGAATTGGCAGAGCAGAAGGTGAGACAAGCTCACTAGTAACGAGTATGTCAAGCACATCAAGCAGGTGTCGGAAGCTGCTGAAAGCCAATAACGGCGTCCTTGATTGTTGTAAAGAGGCAGTGTTTGATCCACCGGACCATGGCTGCCACTCTTCGAGACCATCTTCGTCAATTCGTCCAAGCTGCTCAATGTCACATTTGCGGAAGTATGGACGTCTTCCCAGTTGTAAGGCAAGCATGCTATCCAGAACGAGACAACCTCCAAAAACGTGCATGCGCCGTGTACTAGGTATTAGCGAGACCTGGTCCACAATCTCGAGTACCCGTGAAGCGCAGCCGACCAGGAACCAGGCAGCTTCACTCAGTGATTGGGCAATACTGAAGATCGCAAGGTTGAGCAGAGCTTTGACGTGTCCAAGTTCGAAAGAGCCTAGCTCGTGAGGAATCAAGGACCGAGCAACGTCGTAGAGCTGCTTTGGCGTCATTGTGCTTTGAGCGGGATGACTAGTTGGATTTGTCGTGTTTGGCTCGTAGGTCGATGCTACGGCCAATATACTCCAGAGCTCTGCATGAGAGCCAGAGTCCGGTATTGTGAGGGACAATTGCATACCCGTTGCAGGGTACGAGTAGGAAAGCTTCAGTACATCGTGTTTTTCGCAAATTGGAAGCCAACACTGGGTGTAGGTGAAGTAAGTCTCGATTTGTTTCCAGCTGTCGTAAGGAAGGGTCGTCAGTGACACGTCGGTGGCAGGCTTATGTGCCGGTGCTAGTGACTGCTGAATTGATGGTCTTGGAGATACCAGGGTGTATGGAAGCATCTGATTGAATGTGTCATTAGGAACAGCTGCGGCTGGTGGGAGAGTCGGTGCAGAGTCCTCGACATCCGAATTGTCATCGTCTCCCTGCGGCGACAGCGGGTCCGAGTCACGCCGTGATGGTTCTTCTCCCGATAACAACGTGTCAACGTCCCTGTTGAATCGGGTTTTGCGCCATTGCTGATGCAGCTTGTTCGATTCTTTAGAATCGCGGCTGAGCAACAGTGATGACAGGCCTTCTCTTGCTAGTCTATCGTTGAGGTACTTCTCGTTCTCAGAGTTCTGCTGGAACAGCGTTGCCAGTGCCAACTCAAGGACGCGGATGTAACCAGGTTGAATGCCTCGTTTCTTAGGGTTTGTTGTGTACGTGCAACCTCGCTTTGACGTCAAGCAGGTGGAACATGTTGGCTGACCCCCATCGCACTTCTCGCGAGCAACCCGACACTGGTCGCAAGCCCGTGAGACTCTGGTACGTTTGGCTGGCTTATCAGGGTCCTGAGTGGCTGATCTACGCTTTTGCTGGCTTTGTGCAGGCATGAGCGCCGTTCAGTAGCTCAGAGGGCTATGAAAGGCCAGTGGTGAACCAGCAGAGAGGTACAGACTGATAGATATCCGTATATGATTCTAGAGGATCTGGTTCAGGCTACGTCACGAGACTTCAATGCAGAAGCCTACAAGCATAGACGTTCTTTCGTGTATACTGCGACACAGAAACTGTAAGGTGTGCAGTTCTTCCGGAAACCCAGGTTAACGAGACATTGTCCACAGGAAGGATAAGAGATTTCGCTGTCGCATCTGTGCTCTCCTGCATCTCAATTAGCTGACCCTAGAGAAAGTCTTGTGATATATACAACGTACAGTGCCTCTCAGACTTCAAAGATCAGGGCTCGCTGTTGGCTCTACTTCACACCTGATGCGCCTTATTAATTGATGATGGGGGAGTGGGTTGCCGTGGCTGGCTTGGGAGTGGAGAGCTGTGAGTTGCGCATCTGGGGAAGGAACGAGTGCGGGGAAGAACTCTCATCCGATGCGCGCCAGCGACGGCTGCTCCTCCACCAAGCCTCGAACTTCGCTTCCACACCGCACCCCGTGCCATGGCAGTGCTAGCACCGGCGCCTGTCACACCTGCAAATCCGAAGCTGTTCCCCAACATACCAGACTGAAGAGCTCTCCGCCAAGTTTAGGCGACATCGCTGCCCGATTCAGATGTTGCGTGCAGCACGTTCCCTTTAGCCGGCCAGCAGATTGCGCGTAAAAGAAACACCGAGGGTTCACTGCTGTCAGCCACAGCACACGACAGCCTCCATATTCCAGGAGCCCTCATACTTCCAGAAGGATACGCGCTAGGAGGAGTTGGGCGCCCTGGATCCCGCCATGGCATCTGCAGCAGTAGGAACGAAGCGGTCCTTCGCCGCCATGAGCGAGGACAGCCATTCGCCCACCAGTGCGCTGTCGACCTTGCATGATGTAAACCTGCCCGGGGGCCTCTATGCGCGCCAGAGAGTCAAGCCCAATCTTGAAGACTCGCGTGAGTAGCGCTGAACTTCCCTCAGCATACATGCTGATTAAGTACAGTAACATCCATGACTTCCAGCGCTCGCTCCACTCCACGACAAACACCGGTACCAACTTCTCCGCCGAACGAAACACGTCGCTTGTTTGAGCCAGATGCATCCATTGTCCTCATTGGAATGCGTGGTACGGGCAAGTCGACACTGGCAGTCATAGCGTCTATGGCGTGTCGACGCCGTGTGGTCGACATTGACGATCTTTTCCAAGAAGCGACAGGCTTCTCTGCTGCCAAATATCGAAAGCAATTTGGCGCCTCGAATCACAATCTACGACAAGAGGAGCTCTTGCGAACTGCTCTCCGAATACACGATAAGGGCGCAATTGTTGTCTGCAATGGTGGTTCATTAGAAAGAAACGGGCAGTTATTTATGCAGGAATTTGCTGAGACACATCCTATCATTCATATTGTGCGGGATCTGCACAGCATACACGACTACCTTGGAGGAGTTGAGCTCCGCAGGTTAAGGGACATGCTGGCCTTCAGTGCGCCTATTCTTCGCCGTTGCTCGAATTATGAGTTCTGCAATATCTCTGAACATGCGCCGGCTCGGTCCAGCACGCCATCAGACCAACCTATTGCGCCGGCTTTCCTTACCCTCAAACGGGCGCAACGTACTTTTCTAAAGTTTCTGTCCCTCATCTTGACACGCGACACGGCAGACGGGCCTGTAGGCAACGCAAACCCTCCCCTGGAACCGGGATATCCGTTGTCAGATGTGGCCACTGAGCTGAGAAAATACACTTGCGCGGTTCAAGTACCGCTGTCCGATCTGCTAGCGGAAGATGTGGACATTCAGAAGCTCGAGTACGGCTCCGATGCCTTTGAGGTAGTGGTTGACCCAACAGAACTCGATCCTCACAGCCAGCGACTCCGAACGATACGAGCGGACGACATCAGCAACTGTATTTCGAAAATACGTCGCAGTACTGTCGTGCCCATTATCTACCATGTGCTACCTTCAGCATCAAAAGACTACAGCCGAGCATCGTACCTTGAGCACGTTCGTCATGGTTTACGAATGGCGCCCGAATTCATAACTGTCGATTTGTCTATTGGTGCGGAAACGGTGGTCGAGCTCATCGCTTCTCGAGGCAGGTCGAAGGTCATAGGGCATTTACACGCAGACAAGAGTTGGGACCATCGCTCATGGGGCAACTATTATGAGACTGCGGTGCGACTAGGTTGCGACGTCGTGCGATTCACGCGCCCAGCGAGATCCGTGGACGATGACGCTTCTGTGCACCATCTGATGTCAAAGATCAACGCCCGGAATAGTACAGTCCCATTGATCCGCCACAACATAGGACGAGCGGGTCGTCGTTCAGCCTGTTTCAACAAGCACCTCACATCTGTCATACCAGAATCGGTCCGTGACAAGGCTGACTTTGGAGCAAAGTGCGAACGCAATCCGGAGACTTCTTGGCTCACCGCTCGAGAAGTCACACAAGCACTCTATTCAACATTCACCTTCGATGTGATGAAGATTCATCTTATTGGTGCAAGAACCCAATACAGCTTATCGCCAGCTATGCACAATGCCGGCTACGCTGCTTGCGGCATGCCCCATGTATTCAAATGCGTTCAGACGTCGACTCTGAAGAGCCTACAAGACTTTGTACACGATCCGAACTTTGGTGGATGCATTGTCATCCAGCCTTTCAAGATTGAAGTGATCTCGCTGGCAGACTCACTAAGCCAGCATGCTCGAGCCATTGGCGCTGTCAATACACTCATTCCTGTTCGACATCTCAACGGCGACGGCAGTGTACCTGGTGACCTGGAGCTTTTCCAGGAGCGCTGTCAATCAGGAGCTGTGCAAGCACTACACGGTGACAACACGGAATGGATTGGCATCAGATCGTGTGTCCGTAGAGGGTTGTCTCCTGCGAACGCGGTGCGACCTACAACGTGCGCTTTAGTCGTGGGCGCAGGCGGCATGGCCCGAAGCTCAGTGTACGCACTGCTACAGCTGGGCGTGAAGAATATTGTCGTTTTCAACAGAACACTAGAGAAAGCGGAGGATCTAGTAGCCCATTTCACGCGACTTGTCTCGTCCTCGGCTGGAGCCAGCCTAGTTCCATCGGCCACGGTACAGGGTTCCCGTCCAATGTTCCACACGATGAAGTCTCGAGACGACGCCTGGCCAGAGGGATTTCGTCTACCGACGATCATACTCTCATGTATACCAGCCGATCCGATAGATGACAACCCTGCACCACATTTCACGCTGCCAGAAGAGTGGCTGAGGAGTTCAACAGGAGGGGTGGTGATGGAGCTCGCATACAGAACACTCAACACCCCTCTGATGAACCAAATACGAGACGAGCCTTCGAGATTATGGACTTTCATGGACGGACTCGACTGGCTCCCAGAGCAGGCGTTTGCGCAGTTCGAGTTGTTTACAGGAAAACGAGCACCTCGGCGAATCATGCGCGAGGTGGTGTTGCAGGCTTGGAGGGACGAGCACGGCAATGCTGACCCTGAGATGGTGGAGAGAAGGATGAAGGCAATTGATGACCAAGAACCATGAGATGATACCACGAACCAATTCAAGCAGAATTTCCAACTGATTTACAGGGTGTCCAAATTCTGTGGTGAAGATTGATTCATGCACATGGACGTGTGGTGGTTGTGGTGGTTGTGGTGGTTGTGGTGGACTAGCGTGCATCCCTGCAGGCGATCGCTGGCGGCTGCGGTGCGCGACGCGTCTTGCTGCAAGACGACCACGGCGCTGGCCGGCGCGAACAAACACCTGACGACGAAAACCCGATGCGCTGACGTGCACACGGCTGCCCACGCAAACGCAAAGCCACTGGCCATGCACCATCGCGACGTGTCGCCTGCACACTAATGAGCTCGCGGCGGCCCCTCCAACCCATCCCCGCGCTGTCGGCAAACATCTCGAGCACGCGCTACGGCCGCGGGGCCACGACAAGCAAGCCGGCAGATGGAACTCTCGACATGGCGCATCACGTGCAGGACGACGCGCAGAACTCTGGCTCGGTGGTGTCGGGGCTGAGCTCGCTCGAGGGCGACGACGAGTTCGAGCAGTTCATGATCGAGAAGGCGCGCGACGAGCGACGACTCCACGCGGCCCCCAATGGCAGACTGCAGCCATTCCGGAAGGCGCGCACGCAAGCCCGCGTCGGCCTGACCATGGACAACCTCGAGCGCAACGACGCGCACGACGCGCACAGCACCGGCGGCCCCGGTGCCCTCGCGCGCGGCGCGCTCCACAGCCCGCCCAGCAGCAGCGGCTCGACGCGCTCCAGCCCGGCCGTCCACGCGCCCGCCAGCTGGGGCCGCAAGGGCCGGACGAACGCGGACTGGATGCGCAGCATCACGCGCGACGAGCCGTCCCAGCAGGCGACGACGCAGGCGCAGGTGCAGCCGCCCGCGCCGCGCCGCGCAGACGACAGCCCGCTCTCGCACAAGAGCTTCCACGCGGGCCCCCAGCGCCCAGACAGCTCGGGCGAGCTGGACCTCACCTTCGACATGAACGAGGCCTCGATGCTCGTGTCGACGCCGTACATGCCGCGCAACACGAAGCTGGACGACATCCGCGAGCGCGAGATGGAGACGCTGCGCGAGCAGCGCCTGGCCTCGGCCCGCCTGGAAAGGATCCGCGAGCACTCGCCCGAGAAGGAGAACTCGCCCATTGCCGTCTACGGGAAGAGCATCGAGACGGTGGGCCTCGTCGAGCGCGACGTCGTGGCGAGCGTCGAGAGAACACCTGCCCGGCCCTTTGCCAGTCGCCGCACCGACTCGCAGGACCTTCTGCGCCGTCTAGCCCGCGTGTCCAATACCCCCAGTCCCAAGGCATCAGCGCCCCCGCGCCCGCACACCAACCCGCCGCCGCCGCAGCACAGCGCCTCCCAAACCGCCGTCGCCGACACCGCGTATCCACCACCAGCCGAAATAGATCCAGCAGTCAGCGACACGTCTGCACCAACAGCACAGGACGTTGATGTAACGCCGATGCCGACAGAGCCAGCTGTCCGCAATCCCAAGACGCCCCACGTTACGGGGGGGTGGGTGGATACGCCTGGCCCACGCACCTCCTACAGGTCGGACGAACAGCCGGCCGAATCGGCACCACAATCTGTCACGAACGGTAGTTCTAGTACACCTCGCGCACCAGAAATGCCAGCCGCGCCTGCCGAAGACGAGCAGTCAGCAGCGAGGCCGACTCCAGAACCCACCCAATATGCATCTCCCCCTCCGCAGCTCCCTAGCTCAGCTCTCCAAGCTCTTATACAGGAAGCTCGGGCTGGCCATGATTATGGAGACGACACCATACACTCGCTCGAAGAACTCATTGCGCCTGCCGCCGATAACGAAACGGAAGACGATACATTACACGACATCGAACTCCCTACTACCACGCCCCGGAGTGAAGCAGAACGGGAGCGTCAAGCCGAGGCCGCGCAACTGCACCGGCTTCGCCAACGGCTACGGACTACAACCACGAGCCTCCGAGATGTCAGCCGAGGTATGAGGAGAGTAGGATCCACTGTAGAGCACAACCAAACTGAGGGAGCGGACGAGAGGGCTCCTATCATCGTCCGCAATGTCATCGCTCAGTTCTCGCCGTGGGAATGGTTCCGCAGCTTCTTCTGGGACGAGCGTCTCAAGACGCAACGACAAGTCGGGAACAGACCTTTGAAGATGTGGGGCGGCCTTACATTACTGGGTATCCTACTAACACTGTCCTTCATCTGGTGGGCGAGCGAAACTGTCGCCTGGTACGTGCTTTCTATTCCGATCTTTGTCCTCCTATCTCTGGACTAGAGTCAGTCAGTCTGCCTCTCCTTTCTCTCACTACATGTCGAGTTGAACTGCGCTAACCATAGTGACAGTGAGATGTACTGCCACCCCGAGTATGCGAGCTATTCACCCTATCCCTTTGCCGTTAACACGGATGCGCCAAAGCGTGGCGTTGTCATTCCAACACTTGTATATCGCACATTCTTAAAGACTTGGTCGGCGCCTATCACTTCATCTATCGCACCTCTACTGTCTTGGACCTGGTCCACATGCTGGAGTCTCGGCGCCAGCATAAGTGGTTCAAACAGGGTATCGTATGAGGCTTCTGCAGACAACGACCCTGCGATGTCTGCCCACACGCAAGCTTCTTGGAGAAAGCAGGAAAAGAGACTTGGTGAGACACTTGAGGAAGACACTTGGGATTGGAGTATGGCGGAGGACGAGATTCTACGGCGCTAGGTACAGGGTGTCTTCGCGACTTTGTTCATATTGATTTCGATTTGCGCAGCATTGTTCAGCGTGGCGTTGGTTTTCGATCTGGGACTGTGACGGTACTGCTATTTGGCTTTGGAGTAACGATGTGAACCCAGGATTCTCTCACATAGCGATCGAGCTTACTTTTACGTAGCGAAGAGACCCCGGCCAACTTGCCTATTTCTCTGTCTACTCCGTCCTTTAGTCTTGTGCGCGCGTGCATTGATACACGCAGCCTTGCAACGTTCCTAAGCCAGGTAGGTAGCAAGCAATGTCTCACCACAATCTACTGACAGCTTCTATGGTTAATTCGCTACGGTGTTTGTTGGCTAGTAGGCTTCGTGAGACGCAGAACTGTTGCTTTCCAAAGAAAGCATTACTGTAAACGATTTCCTATGGTTTTTGGTGGAGCAAATGCTGCACTGTGCAATCCGTGCATTAGCACGAACGACAAGGATACCTATTCGAAAGCCTTTGTGTTGGACAATTGCAGCTTGGACGTGCTTTCCCGCCATGGCCACCCACCCCGTGGCTGTCTTGCTTGCTGTCCGCAAAGAGCAAGACCTACTAACACATTACGGTAAGTTCGCATTGAGTTCAACAGTACACTTCCGCCACCCAACACTCTCATTTATAACTGATACAACACAACTCACTTTGTACAGCGCTGCAGATGCCCCAACTGCTCTCACTCACTTTGCTATAGCTTCGCTTTCTGCTTCACCAAGTAGCTACGATCCTCCCCCACGGCCATGCATAGGCAGCTACCTGACTGTGACTACAACAGAGACCACCCTCCTTTATAGACGACTAAGCTGGCGAACCTCACCATTACCGCCACCACCGCAACCTACAGGTCGTCGAACGCACGGGCGCAATCGATGACAGCATTGCATCCAGCACGACGACACCATGATACAACCCAAGCCTGTCTCTTCTCGTAAACGCTCCTTCCTGGATGATGGAGCGAAGCCAAGTGGTTTCAGTACTTGCGAGGCTGGATCCGTCAAGCGCCAACGCACACTATCACTGCAATCAATCTCACCTCAAGGCCTCCGTCTCTCTATACCTAATAAAGGACTCCCACCAACACCGCCATTGAGTGTCACAGGGCCCGTCACCATGGCGCTGAAGCTCATTATACCCCAAGAACAAAGCAGCCGCGAACAGCAGAAGAAGCTTAGTAGACACAAGGCTGACGCAGAACGCTGGAAGCCAAAGCTCCAACGGCCATATCCCAAATGGTCTGAGATGAAAACTGCGTACCCACTTAAGTTGATGCGACACTATCCGGACGCAACTACACGGGTTCAAGCGAACTTCATCAGACCGATGATCGATAAGTCTCGCCGTCTCTCCCATCTGTTGGAGCAGTTCCCGCTCATGGAAACAACTCAGCGCACTCGCGCAGAAGGCATGTCAGATCCACTTACCCCAGTGGATCAGGCAATCCCTCTGAGTGCTCGCTTGGGGGACTTGAGAGAGGCTCAATTGGCACACAGAGGACTGCAGAAAAACATCGATATCACAAAGACTGAGCACGCCCAACAACTGGCATGGCGATCATTTGCGCTACCCGAGGAGGGGCGCATTGATCGTGGCCGCGAGGCGATGATCCAATCTGGTCTCCTCACAGACGATCTGATATCGGAGGCTGTCGGCCGACGGAATGGTTTGCCTGATTGGAAAAGACCTTGGACAGGACGCTTCGCCATGGCGCGTGGATCGGCTAGTTAGAGGCTCGCCTTAAAGCTGCTCTATCCACAGTCCTGCTCCTCTCGTCCTGCAATTCAGACGAGAAGTTTATGTGTGTAACGTAACAGCTTAGTATATAATGGATATTCAACTACGACGTCGTTTCGGAGCGATGAATAGTGCGGACACAGTATCCACACCGTCCTCAGGACGTCGGACCATTGCGCGAGGAATGATCAAGTTAGGCTACCGTCTAGACACTATACAAATGCATTCAAGATCCTTCATTTACATTAATTTGTCGTGGTCCTTTCTGTCCGAGTGAAGACTGCATTCCCGCTGCCTACAAACCTGTATCTTGCATCATCTCGCCTATTACATCATATCCAACCTTTAATAAGTGCTCTACCATCCCATCATATGTATATGAAACTATCGTCACCACTCGCGCGCAGCTACCTAGAGCTTCTTTGACGCACCATGGTTTCGAGCCGAACGACTCTGTTCCAGCCAACACCAGACATCGATTCCACAGACACTGATACTCACCGCTGAGACACTCTCAAGTCGCCGGCTGAGACCGACATCGGTGGCGACCAGTCTTTCGGTGGTGGCTGTTATACTCGCCAGACGTGCTCGGCAATCCCAGGCAGGTGACGATATGATACTGGCCTACAATGACCCGCGATCTATAGGCAACGCCTCCAACGACGGATACAAATCTGCAGGCGACGTGCCGGGTTCAAGAAGAGAGCACAAACGAGTGCGAGCAACATGTAGCAACACATCAACAGCGAACGTAGCATGAAAATGGATTACAATCTCTTCACTGACATACTGTATGGGTATCACGACTTGCCAACCTCCAACCCGCCATCTGCCCTCTTCGCCACCGCCGTGCCCTCCGCGCGCGCCGCCGCCGGCTCAGCGCCAGCCTGCTGCTCCCTCGCCGGCTCGCTCTGCTCGAGCACACTGCGCCTGCGCGCCGCGTCCTGCATCTTCTCAAACTCCCACACCACCTTGTCCGCGACGCGCAGCAGCGATCGGCCGTCCTCGAGATCCAGCCGCCAGCGCGCCTTCTTGTCCTGCGTGTAGCCCGGGTACGCGATGCTGGCCTCGAAGCTGCGGACCTCGGCGTCGAGGGCGGCTTGGGTGCGCTCGAGTTCCTGGATGGAGAGGGCGGGGTCGTGGGTTTTGAAGTCGTGGGTTGAGGGGGGCAGCCAGGCGGTTATTGGGCTCGCGGGAGTTGCGGGAGAGTCCATGAGGGCTTTGTGTTGGAGCGACATGCGCCAGTTGATGAGGCGCGATTGGAGCTGCTCGGCGGCGCTGCGGAGCTTGTTGTATGTGATTTGCAGGAGCTGGAGCTCCTCGAGGCGCTTTCGCCGCTCTTCGTCGTCCACGTCTTGAAGGTGGCAGTATTCGTACTGTCTGTGTGCGCTGATGAAGAGGATGAACTCGGCCTCCTTAAGTAGTGCTGCAATCTCTGCTTCGTGTTCCTCTATCCTCACGTAGGTGGCTTCCACGCCGATGTACTTCAGATCCTCTGCGTAATCGAACGGTGGCAGATAGTAAGACTGGTCGTCCTGCGTATATGCAGACTCCGAGCTGTCTACGTTGGGATTCGTCTCTCGAGGTTGGGCCGAGGCGGCGTCTTGATCCTCAGCCTGGCTGAAGGCCGAGTCTGGAAGTTGCTGCGCGTACCACAATGTGTTGTGGCGAATGTACAATTGGACCAAAGGGTTGAACCTTGCCATTGCCTGCTTATCCCAGAACAGGTCCCAGAAGGCGATGGAGCGTCGCTCTAGCCGTCGCGTGAGGCGCGCGTAGGCCTTTCTTCGCTCGCCGTTGTATTGCAGATAGCCATGCCCGGCGAGGAGCCCTGCGCATGCTCCTATGTTTGCCAGGCCCAAGCATCGTGTCCAGCGCGGAATAGCGAGCCGGCGCATGAAGAGGGCGGGTACCGATACAGCAAGCCCTAATCCTCCGCCGATAAGACACCCATCGTCGATCGTGAAGCTCTTCGCCTTTTCATACAGCTTCCAGGGCGAAGCATCTTGGTTGTTTTGCGAAAGCACGACCGACGTGAACCGCGAGTTGCTATACAACTCTGCCGCTGCACCCAGCACACCTGCGAGTAGACCCAGTTTCGCCGACGACCGTATGAAAAGTGCTGATCTCGAGAAAGCATAGCCTGGAGTCACTCGTTGACTGTATCGCGTAGCAAAGGACGTGTACGCGGCGGCGGCGGCGGTCGAGCCGAGGACCGAGTACTGGAGCGTCGCATTTGCGCCGAGGGGCTCTGGTCTCTTGGGGAGGAGCGCATGCTGTCCTTCGCCTGTAGAGGTTCAGTTACTTCACGAGGCTGGGTTGTAGAGGGTCGCGGCGTACCAGTAGGCACAAGGAGACGGAATCCCATATTCAGCGAATGTGTGTCGCACAGGGCTACTCTTACAAGCACAAAGACACCGCTCCGTGTGTAGATTCAGGGGGGCAGACTGCAGGAGAGCAAAAGATAGGCATGGCCGCTCATCATGGGCGCGACATGTTCGGCAGAAGGGTGGTGTGTGGGTACTCTAGACGGCTGAGGCTGAAGGTGAGGCTGACGGGTCGATGTAGCACTAGCGAGCCATTAAGGGCGATCGAGGCTTAAGCCACCTGCAACGCAAGGGGCTGCGAGCTCGGAATGACACATGTGATAAGAGCGCGTGAGTGTCGCTGAACGTGACAGTTGACGAGTGTGGAAGGAGTTGCAGGTCACGCACCCACGTGAACGCGGGTTGTGGCCTGCATGAGGTGTGAGGTTATAGTGTTCCCGATTCTGAGACAATCGTGTCTTGACACATCGAGCTGAATGCACCTATGCATCTGCTGTTATGGCTGGTATGAGCCTGAAGAATGTCTGTAAATACATGCCGCCAAACCCTACACAGAATATGAACAGTCTTAGAGACTTTGACACTGAGTACCGCCGAACGCCATCGCTAAACCCACAGGATAAACACCTACTGCACTTTTGAGAACAAACGAAATCGACAAAAAAGCATTAACGCTCGAGGGAGAAAACATGCACAACTTTCTTATCGCCTTTGCATGACGATTTTTGTGTCCTCATTCCGGAGGAATTCAAACACGCCCCTGTTGAGCCGGTCCAGTCCATCCTTGAAGAGATGCTCTGTGTTCTCTGTATTGGAGATGACTGCGAACGTCTTGCAAAGCAGGTCTTCTGGGCTGGCACCATCCAGAGGGCTCATGTTCTTCCACTTCAATCGCATGACCCGAAGATCGTTCATAGCAAGGAGGCGATCCATAAGCCCTGCTGGGCTGACTCCAGGTTGCACTAGCAGTGAGTGGCGGAGACTTGTGATGGACTGTCGTTCGTGCAGCCAAGCCTGCAAAACGCGGGAACAGATCTCATAATGGGGTCCAAGATCAGCGCGGAACATAGCCTCGCCAAGGTACCAGAGGCTTTGGATCTGACTGATGATGATTCTTTCGTCTGGTGGTGATGCTGGTCTTGGAAACAGGTATTGAATAAGCAACGCAAGTACCTCGCATTGTAGCAAACGCAGTTCAACCACAGGAACAACCGGCCTCAGTTGATGCGGAGGAGGAATCTCGACATGCTGGCTTTTTAAAACTGGTTGTGGCGGCTGGACAGGATGAGCGACAGGTGGAAGGGGCTGTACAGCTTGAGGATGACCAGCCGGCACTATCGCAGGCACAATTCGCATGCCGTGGACCGGCGCATGCGATTCTATCGGCGCAGGCGCAGGCGCGATCTGCTGAATTAGAGACTTAATCGATGGAGCATTTGCGTCTTGCGCAAATGGTGTGCTAGACCTGCTAGAAGGGTGAGGGGCAATAGAGCGGCCGACATGATGATTGCTACTGGGTGTATTCGCACGACTTGAGGTTTGAGCTGGCGCTTGCTGCTGGTGTAGCTGAACATGGGTCTTGGAAGGTGTACGATTGTGTGGCTGACTCTCAACGAGAGATTTGACTTGGATCGGCGGTGAGCTTTGCGGCTGTGACTGCGAAGTCGCCTGAGGCCCAGGTCCAGAGCCAAACAAGGACTGAGAAGGTGCTCGAGCCACTGACGACTCGCGACTGGCGACACCATTGGTAAGGGTGGGTGATTTGATCTGTTGAGCCGACGCCGTAGTAGGTGTAGGGACAGATCGAGGGTCAGAAGTTGTAGATGGCAAAGTAGCGCTTTGTGCAGCCATGTCGTATGGGCTGGTGTATGTACGAGGCTCGACCCGGTTTAGTGCCGGCGAGGTCATCTTCGAGTCAAGTGATGATGCTCGTGATATTTCTTGCGAGGACTCTCGGACTGGTGGCGGTGGCGGTGGTGGTGGAGTGTTGATCGAAGGGAAGCTTGTATTGACAGCCGTAAATCCCCCAGCAGTGGTCGACGAAGTTGTAAGAGGGCCAGAGATTCCGTTGACTTCATTAATTGACATTGGGCCAAGTTGGACGCGGCTAGATTCAGGACCCGCATTTGGCGCTGGCGAAAGATGATGGCTCTGATCGAAAGGTCGCACCGGCAGAGGTGGTAGATTCTCTATGCTACCGGGGCTTGAAGCGCCATAAGACTTGAGCGACTTCCTTGGACTCGCGCTTCTGGTTCCTGTCGGCAAGGTACTGTACGGCCGTTTGGCAGGCGAAGAAAGGTGTTCCTCTCCATCTGACATAGAGCCGCCGCCTAGGTATGCAGAGCTCTTACGCTTTTTCAAATTAGGGAAAACTTTCGCCTCGCTATCAGCGCGGAATGATGAATCAGGCTGCGGTGGTGATAGTGATAGTGGTGTTCCATGTTGAGACTGCAAGAAGGTCAGCAGACCAGACTACAAAGCCAACGTCATGTGAATGGTGGCAAACGTCTACACTTACAGCACCTTCAGCGTCAATATCAGCAAGAGTGTCGTATTCGTTGGCGCCGGAAGGCCTCTTAAGCTTCATGTTCCTGATGTAGTAGCATGCTTTGATGATAATCCATCGATGCAGGTGGATTTTGAGTCTGCACTAATTAATACGGTGGGCAAAACCAAAATGTCTACATGTTGCGCAAGATACTTACGTTTCTCGGTGCTCGGCGTTGTCGTAGAATAAATCCTTGTTGTAGGTCTTCTTAGTTGAATCGGGAGTGAGGAGGCAGGTGCGATCGGCATTCCTGCCCCAGATAGCGGGCCCGTAAGAACCGAGCAGTTCTTCAAGCTCGGTATTTAGGCTGTGTGGATCTGCAGCAAAATCGAGCAATGCATCTCTTTCCTTGGGCAGCTCTTTCGACAACTTTGTGACTTCACTTGACAGCTTGCGATAGTCCGGGTTGTCGAATTTGGGGATGCCGCGGTTTGTCGTTGAGCTGGATGCGGACAAGCCCAGCCCCAAGCATTCAGTCACCTCGCGGATAGTAGGCGAGTGGCTGCTGAAGACGCTGATCCATCTTTGCCTATCCCATCGTCGCACGCCGTGCTCCAGATCCAGAGCCAAGTTGTCTTTGGAACTCATAGTGATGCATGAGTCCGGGTGGATAATAAGAGGCGAAGATGAAAAAGTGATGGGGATGGCCAGGCCAAACGTGGATGCGATAGAGTGAGACTTGGTAACGTAAAGGGGACCACTCCAGCTAGTTAGCGTAAACGTTCGTTCCACTAGCGGGTTGCCTTTCTTTTGGCAACAACAAAGTTCAGGTTCTGCTGTCTCAGACGCCGGACGTAGTCTCTCGGCATACACTGCGCAAATTGCCTAGGTGTCGAGAGCTCCAGAGGTCAGGTGAGGAGCGTGGAATACCAGAGTCGAGAGATGCATTCAGGAAGCGAGCGAGTTCTGACCGATGCTATCGAGTACGCGTCCACTCGGTATGACCCGCCGCCACCCCTTGAGTAATCATACTACCACTCCTATTCCATTGGGCAGGCATCATGGGCTACTGTGCCCTTGCTTCTGGTGTACGACGCTTGTGGTTATTTAGCATAACAGCAAATAAATTATCTACCGTACAGTTGTGTCGATACGTGTAAGAGTTATGCTAGCTTTGGTCAAAATTCCCGAGTGATCTTCCAGGTCAAGCAGTAGGCGCCCCTCTGTCAGCGAATAAGCGCAGCGAATACGCTTTCGTAAAGCACAGATGCGTCTATGACGCGCTCGTATCGACTTTGAGTTTTTACTCGTGCATGATTTGGGGTTAAGAGTTTAACATCGGTGTAACATCGGATCAGCGTTGTCCGCTCATGTACGGGTTGACCTGGAGCATCCCGCTGCCACTCTCACCCTACACTTGCCTGTTGCAGACTTGAGGTGAGGCGGCGCACACGTATTGAATCTGACAATCCCTGTCTGTGCTCTCGGGACGTACTTTCAATGCGACACGTAAAGATAGGATCGAGGCATAGACCTGGACTAGTCAGGTTAACTGACGTCGCACGCAACGTACGACATCCGCCCTTGGCAATACTACACTTTACCGAGCAAGCGTAATCTCCCTCTCCCAACAGGTTCTAGGCTCCATGTGTACACCAACACCTTCTGGAGTCCTTACACAAATAGCCTTGCATTCCTGATCGTACGCTGCGAAAGATTTTCAACGACTTGCATCACGAGGCTAGCGCAATCCTACACAATCCTGGAACGTGATGAGATGACTGAAACATGTATGGCCGATTACCCGAATCCGATAGTGCTGGCTCATTGGTGATCGACAAGTACCCTGAACGCCGCGACTGAAAACAGTAATATGTACATGAATATTTGACAGGCAGTCTGTGCTTCCACTTGCACTACCCGACATACCATAGAGTACCCCTTCCTTCTTCCTCTTCCGTCTTGCGGAAGGGCTCGACGCTTTCTCCCAGCCAGCTGACAATCCTCGTAAACTCTATTGGCTTCCAAAGCATCTCCACTGCGAACTTCTCGCCTGCAACCACCACGAATGCTTGTCGAAGCAACTCGTCTCTGTCAACAACAAGTTGGTAACCAAGCCCAAACCCTTGCCCGATGTCATCGAAATTTGCGCTGATGGTTTGTGTGGCGCCCATAAGCGTTCTGTGTTGCTGAATGCGCCGCTCAATTTCAGGTGCGCTTTGGCCTTCGGAATTCCATCCTGCCATTGGTCAGTACTGCGTTAACTCCGCCTTGAAACCCAACCGTTATATAGACTTGTAGAAATGAGGCAAAGCACTTACGTCTGTCCGCACGATCGAGTGCCGCGAGGTGTCGCCTAAGCTCGATCCAAGTTAGGATTGCTCGCTCCCTTGCAATGAACACTGGAATGTTTTCAAGCATCTTGTCATAATCGGCTCGCACGCCTTCTCTCCATGCTTTCTCCAGGCGGTTGAGAAGAGTGTCCTCGTCCCACTGCACGCTACACTCTTCGTTGTAGATAAGGGATCGAAGCGCTCGCAGGCTGTCATAGTCCAAGCCCCGGTATGGGATCCCGGCATTTTGTTGAGGAACGTTTTCAGAGGCCGCGTCGTCAGTCCGGAAACTCGCAACCAGCTTAGCGACTTCGACGCAAATCTGTTTGTCAACATGTGCTTGATTTGCCAGCGCAATCTGCTGCTGGACAGCAGTTTCATCGTCTGCGGGTGGTGGTGCTCTTGCGCTTGCAGTAGCCCAAGATGGATTCTGCTGCGAGCTATGTCCCTCTCTTGCTGCAAGTCTATCCCACACCCCTTCAACGACTTTAAGAGGTTGTTGTTCTTTGGAAATGGATGACCTTGGAATGCTATCTTCACCTACCGCGACGCCATTAACAGAAGTATATCCGAGACCATCGCGGGGGCCAGCAACCGGACTGCCACCGGGTTCAGGAGGCGTCAGCATCGCAGTGGAGGATATGGGGCTCCCACGTGAAGCCGTCTCAGTCTGGAAGACCGAGTTTGGAGCAAGTGCAACAAATGAGGCAGGAGTGCTGCCCTCGCCAGCTGTAGTCTGTCCATTAAACTCGGCTTCAGCTCTGGCCTTTCGGTTTTCTTCTTTCTTCTTTCTTTCGCGGTCTAAGCGCTCACGTGCCAATATAACATTGCACGCTTTGAGTCCTATCCACCAATGTACCAGCTTATGAATGCTATGAATAGTGTTAGCGAATGCCAATGTTACTTGAGCTTCTGGAAACGTCACCTACAGTTGCTTGTCTTCTTCGTTCTCGAAGTAGAGATCCCTCGGGTAGAGGCCATCTTCTACACCAGGCTCATTAGCTGTAATTAGATGTTCCCGATCGCCAACCCGCCCCCAAATTCTGCTCCCATGCTTCTCCAGGAGAGTATCCACCTCTGGCTTCAAGCTGTTCTCTTCGCTGAGGCGCCTCATAAGATCGTCGGACTCTTTTGGTAGCGTGGCTACAACGTCGCCCATGTCCTGCACCAGCTCTCTGAGTATTGCTGATTCGAAGTTGGTCTTGCCCCGTTTGTTAGAAGACCATTTTGCCCTCAATCCAAGACGCTCAATCAGCTCGTGCATGCGCACTTTACTCCGATTCTTCATAATGTCGACCCAGTCTTTCGACGTGGCGTACGTGATTGCGGTGCCGTCCATGGTGGTTGTTTGCGTGCTGTTCCGCTTACACAAGTCTTTGTGAGAGAAACCAGCAAGACGCTCGTAGTAATATGTTGTCGCTATCGCTAGGTCCGTCGCATGGAAGTCCCAAGCATAGAAAGGTAAAGGACATATGAGGGTTGTGAGTCTTGCCGTATCTGATCATCCGCAGCGGGATTGTGGGCCGCAGAGACATGCAAACGGCGCCGTGTGAGTGCGTAAATGCGATGGCTTCAGCGTAGTCAATGATGCAGCCTTGCTGACCATGACTGAAGGATGTTCTGATGCTCAATCGATGGACCAAAGATGGAAATAGTGCAGCAACTTTGCCCCGATGTCATGGGAAGGTTTGCGTACAAACCCTAGAAATAAAAGTGGGTCCAGTGGCAATAGTATTCGTGCTCATTGGCATGCGACTTACACAAAACTCGTCAAAGCTTGTCAGCCGCGCAATTGCCTCGCACTTTCATTGCAACTTAGCGTGTCTCCGCAATTCGCCCTTGCCTGCACGAACTTATGTACATTGTACAAGTCAACCCCTGAGATCTGAATCGCTCAATTTGCCAGATCCACAGCCGAACTAACTGTTGTAAGTTGTTACCTGGATGGTACGCCTGCACCCTGACTTCGCAATCTAGCCAGCGTGCGGATATTGATTGCCGGAAAGCGGCTGACTATCATCAACACAGAGCGGGGCTCGACGCTGTTGAATGCAAGGAAAGGTGGTCTTTTGGGAACTACCTCACATGTCAAAAAATTGCAAGTGTATCCGCAGTTGACAAAGCGAAACTCTCTACTAACAATGCTTGTAGTTCCCGTGTTCAATCCTTGGTGGTTTCATCAGCTCCCGGTGCAATAAGCAATGACTCAAGGATGGTGTTTTACCTGGTCGCGAGAACTACCAGCGCTACCATGCGCTTGATGAAGCGCGATCCGCGAGACGAGTTCATTGCACATGCCCTGCCACTGGTCCAATGCCAGAAGAAGATAAGGTCAACAGCCTTTGCTATTGCTGCAAGAAGCCATGACCGATATTCTCGGTGGTGGTTTGATGTGAAGTCCATGGCATGCAAAGCTGCAACTAGAGAAGCGCGAAGTCCGCATAAATCAACCTGCATACCATCACTGCGGAGCTCCGTATGTAGTAGGCAAGCACAAGATGGTTCCTAGGCTAGAGGGTGTTGTAGGCTGCTTAATCCGCCACAAGTACTACCTTGAGATCAACCAGTGGCCTAGTGCCGCCATACAGTACGGCAGAGGTAAGTATTTCAGTGTGGATTCAAGACTTTGCAGTAGCCAACTGTTCACAGAAAGTAACTTATAGAGGTATACAAAGTATTTCAGCTTTAACCTTAGTACTTTGTTGTCTACTCTAGTGTGCTTTACCATTGCTTGCAGAGAGGGGCTGCGAGAAGAAGAATATCTTTAAGGATTCACATTGACTACTTACCCCTGCCATACTGTAATGACGAGACGCGAAGCTCATGCTGGAGGCAACGGTCTATGCCACCACTGTAACGCACCGTATGTAAAGGGGGCACACACGTGAGTAGGTCCAAAGACTGATGGACCTACGTAGACTTTGCAGCGCCAATTGTTTGGACGACAATGATCGCCTATCGCATTGGTATAGATGCCTTGCATCTTTTTGTTTGGATTTACTCCTGAGAGAGTAAGGAAGTCGTCTACAGTCCATGTGTCAAGCACAAAGAGCTGTTGTACTTGCAACGGAATACCTGACATAAAGAGCTCCAGGACGAAATTGATGTTGATCCTGCAGAGTAGGCTTGCAGAGCAAATGCACATTGCTGTCTTATCCTTGGTAAGACCTGGCATGGTGCCAATGTTTGCGATGGCCATTTAACCAGGTATTTAAGAATGCCTTTCGGTAAAAGCTCAAACCGCTTGTCCCTGCCCTGCACTAACACATGTGTTTGTGGCGTGAGGTAGGAATCAGAAACGTCAGGGAGGTCAGACTCCTCTTCATCTGACAAATCGTTTTCTTCGTGAGCGTCGTCGGGGCAAAGGATGTACTCTTCCTCCGAGAAGTCGTCGTCGATTCCCATGTCATCGGCCTCCCGTTCTGGATCAGACTCGTCGGTCTCCAACGAGTCACCACCATCGCTGACACGGTTCTCGTTGTCCGTGGTGTTGATGCTCTCTGCACTGAGAGACGATCTCTTGCGAGTGCGTACCGGACGAGGAGCGACCTCATCCTCACTAGTGTCGTCTTCATCGTCGTTGTACTGAGCCTTGTAGCTGATCGTTTGGCGGGAGCTACCGGCGCGACGCCTAGTAACGCGATTTGATGCGGAAGGCATGCTGGTCTTAAATTGACGTGCCGTGCGTCTCGAGAATGGGATCTCTTCGCACGTTCAGCTACACTGGGTCAGTGTTTGTTCAGTTCGCACCATAAGTACTCACATGCTCTCAGAACGATATCGATGAAGGATAAAGCCTGGACGGGTATTTACCGTCTTCCAGAGCGTAGTGCCGCTCGCTTCTGTCATGTTTGGTAGGAGCTTGAGGCAGCTTTGTCGTGTCCCCCTCGTTCCTTCCTCTGTTGTGCCTGGGCTCCACACCTTGCCAGACACATCGGGACTCATTTTCGAGCAAAGATGGGACATGTTGAAAATTCTTCTCATAATCAGACGCGTCACGGCCCATGGAGTCACTCTGAAAGCCTGTGGCGTAGTAAATCGTGATGTAGTGTTGCATATCTCATGCACGTGGAACCCTCAGAGCTGTTGTGCTTCTCAATCTTCTTGGTGGCTGCGACGTTCCGACGGACTAGATATGTGCGGCTCCACTGTTCCCTCAAGTTGGCAATAGTGTGGAACAGATGAAGTGGATCAGAGAAAGTGGTATTCGATGTTTAACTACGGAGCGCGACAGGTGCCTTTGAAATAGGCGGCAGGCGCGCGCGCTAGCGAGCACTAGGTAGCGCAGGTGTGCGAGCAAGTGATAGAAACTGATCACATGGCAGGAATCCAACCAACAAATAGCCTAGGAGAACGCTTCCTCGTCAATGTGGCAGAGATTGCGAGCTTCAGCTGTCTCGATGCCAGGCGGAGGAACCTGAAGAACTGCAGCATAAGTGAGTAATTACTGATTAAGATCTGGACCTCGATGGTTGAACTCTTTCCGAGAACGGCCTTGCGCAACCATGACTTCGGGCCAACCTTGTTCGTCGTCTCAGTAGATACCAGGTTGCCGATTTTGGCGCTTTCCAGACCGTGTGACAAGTGTGCCTTCAGGCCAGAACTGATAGTCAAATGATGGGCTTCAATAACGCGGATCATGTTCTGGACGTTTCCTTTGGTAGCCGGGGTGAGATCTAGATCGCCATTGCCCGCTGTCACCGACTCAGCCTGGGTCTTCAATTCGCGGAAGTAGTGTAGAACTGGCTCCTCGGGGAAGATTGGGATTCGGTGCAGGCCGTCCAGGCTAGGCGGTGATGTGTGATCAAAGAGAGAGTGTGGCAGAGTGTCTGATTGATGAGTAGTAATTATACGAGGGGGATTGGGAGCTTTGTATGATTCGGAGTTGCATTCGAGCTAGTTCTGCACTGCGTTGTAAGGCTGGAGATACTATTTACATGATTCCAGGTGCATCACCGAGTGGAGTCGGCGATACGACTACTGGGAGCACCTGAGGGCAAACCCGCCTCGGTGCCAGATGGATGTTTCAGCGTCCAGATATCGTCGAAGCGATTCAAACGCCACTATTCTACGTATCCAGCGAAGTGAGGAATTCTCTGGATCCGAGAGCTCTTAACGAAGACACCCTGGCGACCTTCCTCTGGGCATCGGGAAACGTCGTCGACATCCAGAAGCTCTCAACCAGCGATACCATAGGAGTATGTGGCGGCTACTTCGGTGCGATGTGCGACATGGTCTATCGCAGCGTTGTCGTGCATGAGCTCAGCAGCAAATCGGCGAGATCCATTGTGAATCGTAAGTCGTTAACTACTCTCTGCAGTCACCCGCTGACACTTATCTTCAAGGCAACACGTCCGCTACAGCATTACCTGCCTCCTTGCCAGAGCTAAGCGATATTGGCCGTCCACCCACAAGCCCTGGCTTATTGCTGCTCTGCATCGCCCTCTGTCTGAGCGCTGTCGATCTTCTCATTTGGATCAGCGGCGTGGCCGGGGTTGTAATTGTTGTTGCATGCAAGGGAAATTAAGAGAAATTGAGTTTCGTTATTGCGCGGCTTGTACAAAGACCACGATAATGTAACTCGGCTACGTACAGGCATTAAACCATGAACCGTCGTTTGAGCAGTCCCGCAGCTGCGCACAACTCACCTCTAGTCATTCATTTCTGAATGATCAGAATCGCGGCATCTGACTGACCCGTGATCATCTACACCTTTGGCTCGTGCGAAACGCTCTCGAGCTGGCTGGACCCCTTGTTGATTCCGACCTTGACATCACCGGCCTCGATATCGCGCTGGAGCTGGTCAAGACGTGACTCAATCTTGCCTGACCTCCAGGGAGGAATGCCACTGTCAAACACGACGTCCATCTCCTCGAGGGATTTGCCCTTGGTCTCAGGTGCTGATACGAACATGTGAATGAGGGCGAGACCGTTGAAGGTCCCAAAGATCTTGGTACGCTGTTAGCCATCGGCCATAAGGTCTTGACATGGCAAAGACTTACCATGTACATTTTCCAGTTGATGCTCCAGAGAAGCGGGGGAACGGCAAAGGCAAGAATACAGTTCCAAGACCAATTCGCGGCTGGTGATTCGTAAGCAGTTGTAGCTATCAAAACGGATGACCAACGTACCAGTTGCCAGAGAAACGGCCTTTGCACGCACTTTCGCTGGAAATATCTCTGAGGGGTATGTCCAGGAGACGGGACCCCAGGTAGTTGCAAACGAGGCAACGAAGAGATAGGAGCATGCAACGATAGCCTTGGAAACGCCCCCGTGTTGCCGAGGGATGACCCACGAGATATCCTTGTCCGTCTCGTCAGGATTGGGGACTCCGTAGGACGCCTGGAGAGCACCAGTGGTAAACAGCCAGGTCATCATCAAGAAGCTGCCAATCAGGAGTGCTGGGCGACGGCCAAACTTGTCAAGGAAGAGGATTGCGGGTAAAGTCATCACAACGTTGATGACGTACTGAATCGACGACGTGAGTAGCTCGTCTGCAATGCCGGCCCCACGCATAATGAATACGATGTAGTACATCATTATGTTCATTCCCAATCAATACGTTAGCTACAGTACAGTATGAGGACGTTGGGTACTTACCACATAGCTGTGACCACATCTGTATGGACATACCAAGTATGACTCGCTTGAGGATGCGGGGTTTGACCAGGGCGGCGAAGCTGGTGGCAGCCTCCTCACGCTCAAAGCGGAGAGCATCCTCGATCTCCTTGTACTCGGCCAGGACCTTTGGGTGGTTGGGGTCACCTCCGCCGTGAAGGTTGGCAAGGACAGTGAGGGACTCCTCCCAACGGTCCTTCGAAGCGAGCCAACGCGGAGAATACGGGAAGAAGAAGAAGCCGAGGAAGAGGATCGCTCCGGGTACGGCCTGGATGCCCCATGGGATGCGGAACGCAGCCGTGCGTTGGAATGGGTTGTCGACACCACCATCGTAGAAAGATGAACCGTATTGGATGAAATACTGAATGAGGATGCCCCACGTAATTGCCCATTGCTGCAACGAGACCACGCGACCTCTGATCTCCTTGGGAGCTATCTCACTTTGGTATACTGGTACAATGGCGGAGCAGATACCGATTGCGAAGCCACCAACGACGCGGCCGATGCACAGGAGAGCGACACCATTGGAGGCAGCCTGGAAGATGGCGCCGATACACCAGATGACGGCAGCGATTTGAATGGCGATTTTGCGTGACAAGCGGTCGGCGAGGAAGGATGAGCAAAGAGCGCCAAAGAGGGACCCAGCAGGCATGGAAGCAGTCTATTGAACGTTAGTGAAACTTCAAAGCGGAGAGAGTGAAGGAATCCTTGATGAATTGAGTGAAAGTTGCGTCGATGTATGTATGGTACAAGTACCGAAGGGCATGGTGGACGTGTGGAGTTGGAGTGTGAGGGGAGGGGACGTCTTACGATACCACCCTGGCGAGTACCCGAGGGCTGTCCAAAGTAATTAGAATAGGCAGGCGTTCCCAAGACACCGGACATGGAGGAGATATCGAAACCGAAGAGTGCACCGCCAATGGCGGCGAAGCCGCAGATGGCGTAGATGTTGTAGAAGGTCTTCATCCTGCCTACGGTGAAGAGCGACGCAGATGTGAGGCAGTACTCAAGTTGGAATCGACCAAGGCTTTATAGGAAGGCGTCACCTTGCGCGTGATTTTACCGGTTGGGTCTCAGCGTAGAGGCCTGTGCGCCTTGACCAGCATGTGTGCTGGTCCCAGTGGCCGTTGATCTGCGAGGACCTTCACCGAGGCCCCCTGCAAGCGCTGCGCCCAGGCTGCAGTCCCCGCAAACAAGCGTTTACCCACTCCCGGGGTAGTGCGAAGACATGCATAAGAGCTATCTTTTCACCTGCGATATAGTTGGGGTCTTGAGCCTTCACTATTCTACTGAGCTGTCCGTAGTGCGGGGCAATCGATCTGAATTGTAGAACGGCTTCTGGTAGGCGAACGTACTGCTTCTCACTGAAAGACGGTTGGCTCAGAAGTCATCACTGTCGGTGTGATCGATCGTAAGGTGCCCTCACATCACGCGAGGCTGAATTTCCGAGACCGACAGACCAACACCAACATGCACCGAAACTGGAGATGGAAGCGTATCATCCGTCTGGGCACTCGGCGTCGACCCAGTTCTGACCCCTGCATGCCAACAGGATCGAAGACCATGAAGTGAAGGAAATCCGGGGCGCAGGTGAAGTGATGTTGATTCGCGGACGCACCTGGGGAGCTCAGCAAATAGTCAGCCCGAACCCCGCGTTCGCGCCACCAGCGCATGTAGTCGCAAAGTGAGAGGTGCTCCCAGGATGTGTTACTGTTGCCGTCGGGCGTCCCGAACGTTGAAAGAGGTTGCGATCATCGCGGGAGGCGTCTGACCATGTGGGAGCCGCCTTAAACGCATGGGGTTAGCGGCCTTCCTAAACGGTACCCCAAGCATTAGGCACACCTCCGCTGCCGCGACTTTGAGCGCCGCTGACCTAGGTAATACGGGGGGAATACGGCGCGCATCGAATGCTCCTTTGGGAAAGGCAGCCGTTGCGGCGAGGACGTTGAACGTTGAGGCCTGGAGACGGGCGACGACAACGTTGAGGCTTGGAAGAAAACGCCATCTGAAGTCGAGAGCTTGACGGCGCAAATGTAACAGCCACAGAGGTCGAAAAGAGAGACCCTACCGGTGCGACGGAGCGGAAGACTGAGTCGAAAGGGATGGCGTGTCCAGGTCGCAGTACTGCACCCCAGCATGTCCAACCACTTGGCACTCCTGTAGGATCCATGTCATCTTCATCGGAGCCGATAAGCCTGAGACCGATGAAATACCTCCGTTCAAGTGTAGTAGATGTGTATACATCTCACTTTCAACGAGTACCGTGTGATGGAGCAGGACCAAGGAAACTTGCAGCCCAAGACACAAGACGTACTGTCTCGCATTAGGCGCAGCAGATGTCACCGTTGTGCACTCTGTAAATTAAGCTGGGCTTGATGCTGTAGTCTATGGTCGACTGGACGTGGTACATATCTATCCCTTCAGAAGTCCAGACGCTCACAGGCCCATCTCACAGGAAACGGTGTGGTGGCGGCGGTTCTGGATGGACAGTCAGACGTGCGTAGGGTAGGAGTACGGAAACATGATGCAGGCGGTGAATATGATGCAGGAATGTCGCTAGCTTGCTTGCTGTCTAGTACTGGTACTGGTACATTACACACGGTATCTACACCCATCTTCCACCTACAAGAACTCAATGCCCACGCCGAAGCTCAGGCCCTTCCGCGCCTGCTCCTCCTTGCGCATGACCAGCGGCAGGGAGAAGTTGATCTCGAAGCGCGCAATGGGGTGTGCGTAGACGAGACCTAGGCCGGCGGCGGCGCTGGGCAGCTCGTCCTTGAGCTCGCGCAGCGTCTTCTTGAGGCTCTCGCGCGCGTCGCCGGCGAAGCTGCCGTCGTCGGACTTGGCGCCCTGGAGCGCGAGGAGCCGGCCGCCGTTGACAAAGGCTTGCAGGCGCAGCGGCGTCTCCTTGCCGACGCGGGGGACGGGGAAGAGGAGCGAGGCGCCGCCGGCTGCGAAGACGTCGCCGCCCACTGCGTCGGCGCCGTCGTGAGGCCCTAGACCGCCGAGGCGGAAGCCGCGCACGCTGTTGGGGCCGCCGAGCTGGAAGCGGTCGTTGATCCTGCTGGCCTGGGGCTGGGAGTTGGCAGCGCTGGCGAGCGGGCAGATCAGGCCGCCGCGCAGGCCGGCGGTCAGGGTGATGCCGGTGGTGCCAAAGGGGACGGCCAGCTGCGACTCGGCCTCGGTCTTGAAGAAGGAGGCGTCGCCGCCGAGGACGGAGAAGCCGGCGAGCTCGGAGACGGTCTTGAGCAGGTAGCCGCGCGAGGGCAGCAGCGGGTAGTCGCGCTTGTCGTTGGTCCAGGTGTGGGTGAGGCTGGACTTGAACGAGTCGCCGGCGTCGGCGCGCACGGTGGGCGAGGCCTTTTCGGCGAGCGACGTGACCTGGCGCCAGATGCCAGAGTAGCCGAACGTGTGCTCGTGGCCCGTCGGCGAGCGCCACAGCAGCTTCGTGCTGGCGCCCTTCTGCACGTCCTCGTGGCTGGCCCAGCTCTTCAGCACGGAGCTCGCAAAGCCATTGGCCTGCCACTTGAGGTCGGGGTTGCTCAGGACCGGCGTGTCGAAGGCCAGCGAGTAGGCGGAGCGCGTGCGGGTGCCCAGCGAGCCGTGGGCGCTGAGCGTCTCGGCGCCGCCGAACAGGTTGCGCAGCTCGGCGTTGACATAGGCGTCGGCCTCGGAGGCGCCGGCCTCGGTGCCCGTCTTGATGGCGTAGTTGCCGCGCTCGTGGGCCGAGATGTAGACGTCGACGTCGGTGGGCGAAGAGGCGGCGTGGGTGGGGTCGGGGCGGTCGAGGAAGACGGAGACGGGCGACTTGAAGATGCCGAAGCGGTCCAGCCTGGCCGTGGCGGCGCCGACTTGCTTCAGCGCATCCTCGAGCGTGTACTCGTCGGCGCGGCTGGCGCTCAGGATGGGCTTGACGACGCGCTCGAGGAAGCCGCGGCGCGTGCGGTTGGCGTGCAGGACGCGCACCGACGAGATGGTCACGGGCAGCGACGTGTTGTCGCCGACCTGCGGACGTTAGCTGCGGTGCGGTGCGGGCGGGCGGACAGTGGACAGAGGGCGCACCAGCTCGGCCAGGCGCTCCTGCGACTTGTGGTGCTGCGCGGACAGGCGCGCGCTGAGCTCGTCCTGCTGGCGCTGCAGCGCGGCCGCGTCCGTCTTGTGCTGGAGCCGGGCGAAGACCTGGCGGCGTCAGTCAGTGGCAGCAGGCGCGCAGGGGGCCGCAGCGAACGCACATCGTCTTCAGTTGGCGGCGCCATCAGGGCTGTTCGGTGGCAGCGTGGCCTTGGCGCTGCTGGAGCGAAGATTGCGGGTGCATCATCGCGCGCACGTGCGCCCGGACTTTGCGCTGACCCTCCACTCTCCGCCTCCACGCCCGCCGCCCGCCGCGCTTGCTCTCACTACAAGCCGTAAGGACCGCGCTCCCGCCCACCACAGCGCCCACGCCCGTTCCACGCCGCCCGTTCCACGCCGCCCTTTCTGTCGCCGCCCCGCTGTCGCGCAACACCGCCCCCCAGCACGCCCGCTTCACCCAGTCCCGTCCTCCACCGCACACATGGCCACACCGGCAGCCACCAAGCGCCTCACCAAGGAGTACGCCGCCATGGCCAAGTCGCCGCCGCCCTACATCGTCGCCCACCCGTCGGAGAAGAACATCCTCGAGTGGCACTACATCCTGACCGGCCCGTCCGACACCCCGTACGACGGCGGCCAGTACTGGGGCACCCTCATGTTCCCGCCCGACTACCCCTTCGCCCCGCCCGCCATCCGCATGCACACCCCGTCCGGCCGCTTCCAGCCCAGCACGCGCCTGTGCCTCAGCATCTCCGACTTCCACCCCAAGAGCTTCAACCCGGCCTGGGAGGTCAGCACCATCCTCACGGGGCTGCTGAGCTTCATGACCAGCGAGGAGATGACCACCGGCAGCGTGCGCGCCAGCGAGCACGAGCGCAAGCTGTTTGCCCAGCGCACCCGCTGGTGGAACTCGACTGGCGGCGGCTCCAAGCAGACGGTTGCCCCGGGCTCCTCGGCCCGCGGCATCCAGGGCATCAAGGCCGGTGACGGCGGCGCCAAGTTCCGCCTCGAGTGGCCCGACGTCGACGACGAGAACCTCAAGTGGATCAAGGAGAAGCACATCGACCCTGCTACGGGCCTGCCGCGCGCTGCACAACCCGCCGCCCCGCCACACTGCCCGCCCGAGGTCGCCGGCCTGCGCCGCCGCCCCAACGGGAGCGCCACCACCGTCGTGCAGGATGCCCAGATCGTGCGCGAGGCTGGCCAGGGCTATCTGAGTCGGAACAAGTGGAAGATTGTCTTCGGCACCATCCTCGCCTACATCCTGGTGGCCAGGGTGCTGGGCGACGGCGCCGTCGCAAACGCAGCGCAGGTTTGAGCACGGCAAACGCATCGCAGGCTTGAGCGCGACAAACGCATCGCAGGCTTGATCTGCGCGTGCACGGTGACATGGCAAGGAGCACTGGGAATACTGGCAGGCATAGCATGGGCACGGCGTTTTGATTTGAATATAGCGTCATGGCACGCGTCACACATGACACATCGCGCACAAGCGATATAGGTATCCGGTCTTGGTCTGGTTCTGGTTGCCATAGACTGGTTAGATAGTAAACCACCTTAGACCCCCTCTATTATCCACGCGCCGCCGACACGTCAACGTAACAACGAGACACTACCGACGCGACCGTGAGTACATCATGCAGTCTACACACCAGCGCGGCGTACATACACTCCCCCAGCCCATCTCAGAGCCTCGCTACCCTGATCACCAAGGCAAGGAAACAACGAGACACTATCAACGCCACCGTGAGTACATTATGAAGTCTACACCCCAGCGCTGCGTACATACACTCCCCCAGCCCATCTCAGAGCCTCGCTACCCTGATCACTAAGGCAAGGAAACAACGAGACACTATCAACGCCACCGTGAGTACATTATGAAGTCTACACCCCAGCGCTGCGTACATACACTCCCCCAGCCCATCTCAGAGCCTCGCTACCCTGATCACTAAGGCAAGGAAACAACGAGACACTATCAACGCCACCGTGAGTACATTATGAAGTCTACACCCCAGCGCTGCGTACATACACTCCCCCAGCCCATCTCAGTCTCGCTACCTTGATCACCAAGCCGCGCCCCATCACCCACTCAGCAACCTACTGCTGTTTTCGATTGAGCTTCTCATTAATGCTCTCCTCAGACGGCATCTGCGCCAGCGGCGTAAGCCACTTGCGCTGGTTATCAAAGCTGGACACCGCCTTGACAATCGAGATGAACACTTTGGAGTTGTCCTTGTCCACCCGGCCCTTGAACAGCCCAATGAGCGCCTGGATCCCCATGCCCTGTGGCGGGAGCGAGTCGTAGATCTCCTTGGCTGACGGCAGCTTGGGCTGGCTGGGCGCCGGCGACCCCGGCACGGGGCTGCCCGCCCGGCTGGTGCTTGCCGATGCCGTGGGAGAGCCGCTGCCCAGGACCACGTTGAGCTTGTTCTTCTTCTTCTTTTTGATGCGCGACGACTCGTTGCCGCTCGCCTCGGACATCTCCGAGTTGGGCCGTTTCTTAGACTTGAGTTTGTCCACGGGCTTGTGTGTGCCGGACGGGGTGCTCGAGCCGATGGGTGTGTTCGTGCCTTTGCTGGAAGTGCCAGAGGGCACGTTGCCGCTCTCTGCGGCTTTGGCCTCGGCGGCCTTTTTCTCCTCTTCTTCCTTTGCGCGTTGGCGCTCTGTCTCGCTGTCCGTCTCTGATTCTTCAGACATGTCACTTTCAGCGTAGTCGTAGAGCTTGCCACGCTTCACGAGCGTCTTCCTCAGGCCCTTCTCGAGCCCCTTGGCCACCTCTGCTTCCATCTCCTCGCGCTCTTCCGCTTCCTGTATTGCCTTCTCATCACGGTCCCAGAGCGACGCAGTAAGCTGGTCTCGCTTCAGCTTCTCCGATGCTTCTTTCACGTCGTCTTCGTCGCCCTCGAACAGACCGTTCAGACCCTCTTCGTCGTCGGCGAAGTCTTCGTCAAGGTTGAAGTCGATGTCGTCAGCATCAGCCTCACGCTTGATGTAGCCTTCTTGGTTACGCATGGCGCGAATTCGGCCTTCGTCATCGGCACCACCACCCACTCGTGTGCTCATCTGATTGCGCCCCTTGAGCTGATGTGCCTCCTTCTCTCTCGCCTCGGCACGCTGCTCAATGTTCCTTAGGAAGCCGGGTACTCTTTCAACCTTGAACATGACCTTCTCGGTGTCGTCGCCGCCGCTCGTGACCTTGACCCTGCCTTTGACGTTGAACCTGTACCAGCGCTCGATGGGTGCCAGCTGAATGTTGCCATGCGAGTTCTGCGACAGCATCACGTGTGTCTCAGAAAGCTCCGACTCGTACGTGCCAACCCACGTTTGCTTGTTCTCAAAGTCTTCAAGATGCCAGGGTAGAGTCTCCTCGTATCGTAGCAGCTGGCGCTTCTTGGCCTCTGGTGTGTCATCCGGCCGGTATTTCTGCTCCGTCTTCTTCTGAAACGCTTGTGGCTTTGATTTGCCTGTGGGCGCGATCTTGGCCTGGTTCTCCTCCCGGATCTTACGGCGCTCCTCTCTCTGCATCTCAATGCGCTCGCGCTCCTTTGTCTCCTCTAGATCCTCCTTTGTGTTTTCCTCCTCAAAGTGGGAGCCTGCTCCACTGGGCGGCGCACGCGGGTCCCGGCGATGAAGGCGAATCGGCGAAGCGAATTGGTTCGGGTCCTGGACATCGATGTGTGTCTTGTTCTGGAGTCGCAGAACGTGGTGGCGCAGCTCTTTGAGGTCGCGGCGTGTAACAACAAGAGGGAAGCTTGTCGCACCTGCCGACTGGTACTCGAAGCGCAGCGCAGCCGGCGACGCAACACCTTGGGCGACGATGTTGGCGGGCTTAGAGGTCTCGTTCATCTGCGCAAGAGACACCAAAGGGCGCGTAATTTTTGCTAATGGTCGGCGAGGCGCGCGGAGAGGGCCTTCCTTGGGACGTGGGCGTTTCTTTTTGGCAGCCTGCAGGCTGCTTGGTGCAGCAGGCGGCGCCGCCTGCTGCGGAGGCGCCGTGGGCAGGTTGTTCATGATGAACGAGTGTGTATTTTAAGACTGCTGGAAAGAATGTGATGGACGGAAGATGTGTCGTGGGCGACGGTGGAAGGCAGCAGCGGTGCAGCCTTTGTTCGAGACAATGGTGATGGAGCTCAGCAGTGACGTTCCAGCGCGCCTTCCAGGCGACAAGCGCTAGCGGATCCCCGGCTTGGCATATCGGAGGCTCGGTGCAATGTGCCCCAGCCTTCTACACAACGGGCATCTGTGCACTTGTCTGCTCCAAGGAAACAGCCGCGGTACAACACCACAGAGCAGCATCGAACGTCTCGAGGCAACGGTGCACGAGCGGTGACTTCCGGATTTGGTAGATATAGATCGACTCACAACTTCGCACTTTCACGAACCACCAGCCTCTGCGTATCGAGCCTCGCTTCTCCAAGTTGAGCACGGACGCAGCTTATGGACATTGTCACGAGCATCTAGACTCGATCGACCGGAAAGACTGTGCAGCAAGAGTAACGGCAGATCATTGATCTCTGTAGTCACAAACAAATTTACTAAGAGCTCCAATTATCACCGCAGCCGACCACAATCATGAGTCAAGCTCCAGCTACCACGAAGGATCTTGAAAATCAGCTCCGTGGCATGATACTCGGCAATGTAACCATCGCTGGTGGACAGAACTCCCACGACAACCAGCCAGGCCAGCATCGAGGACGCGGTCGTGGCCGGGGCGGCTCTCAACGTGGCTCAGGTCCGAATCATCGTGGCGGTTATGCTCATCACAACAACACCAGAGGCGCACCGTCATATGGGATGGGATCGCTATCCACGCGCGGTAGACCTGACTCCCAAAATAATGGAATGAGCCCTCGTTATCAACAACCGCAAAACTACGCCCATGTTCAGCAGCGAAATGACGCATCTCCGCAAATTCTGCAACGGCCGCAAAGAGGTTTCAACCAGACAGGGCAAGGGCCTAGAGGAGGTGGCGCTCATCAGTATCCTCGTCCCCAGTACGCTCAGAATGGGCATCAGAGCCAGCCGAGAATTGATGCGGCAGCGCAGGTGCAGTTCATGGAGGAGATTGTTGGACGTGAGCTGCCTAAAGTTCAAATGACTGAAGCCGAAGTCTCAAAGCACGCTACATTCAGGAACGGCCTGGAAACAATCATACGACAAGCCTTTGCTGAACATGGCGGCGGAGACCTTGACCTCATCAAGGATGTCTCTCTGGTAGCATTCGGCAGCCTCGGCTCCGGCTTCGGTCTGCCTGGTTCTGACATGGATCTCGCTGTGGTCCCTCAGTGGCACGATCCTTCGCGAGCTGAAGAGACGGAGATCGGCCCCAGAATCCCTCGTGTGCTCGAGAAGGCGGTTCTCGAAGCGAAGATGGGCGGCCGTCTGCTCACTCGTACACGGGTGCCGATTTTGAAAGTATGCGAAACCCCGACAGACACACTCTACACCGCCCTTGACGACGAACGAAAAAAGTGGGAAGGTCTTCCCGAGGAGGAGAAGTATCCCCAAACACCCCCTCCAATAGACCCTACAGTGCCGCCTCCGACTTCCGACGAGAAAGTCCTACAGATTGTAGGGCAGAAACATGAAGCAGGAATCAAGCAGACGTCCGAAACTGCGGCAACAGGAAGCTTGACTGAGGCAACGACCGAGAAACTCTCGCCTGCCGTATCGAAGTCGGATTCAACTGACCCATCAACTACCGCAGTGGCCAACAAGGAGCACCAGAATCGTCCAGAGAAGCAATGGCATCGTGAGAAAGTTCTTGGGCCTCTCGACTTTCCAAAAAGTGGTGTGGGCATCCAGTGCGACATAAATTTTGCGAATCCATTGGGCATTCATAACACCCACATGCTTCGTTGCTACTCTCTCACCGATCCTAGAGTTCGGCCTATGGTTCTGTTCGTCAAGGCTTGGGCTAAGCGTCGCAAGATCAACAGCTCTTACTCAGGCACGCTCTCGTCGTACGGTTGGGTCTTGATGGTCCTTCACTACCTTGTCAATGTTGCGTCACCACCAGTCTGTCCAAATCTGCAGCACTATCTGCCACACGCAACAGACATAAATTCCCTGGCCGAACGCTTTAAGGACGCGAAGACCATTGGTGGATATGAAGTTCGATTCTGGCGTAACGAAGAGGAGATTATTAGAGCAGCACAAGAAGGACGATTGACCCAGAATCGCCAACCCCTGGCATCGCTTCTGTGTGGCTTCTTCCGATACTTCGCCTCACAGTGTGGTCATTATGGGCGCCAGAATAATTTCTACTGGACATCCGAGGTGCTCTCTCTCCGCACACTTGGCGGCATTCTCTCGAAACAAGAAAAGGGGTGGGTTAGCGCCACCACTATTGTCACAGCGGAGAAGAAGGTCACTAACCGATACCTCTTTGCTATTGAAGATCCCTTCGAGGTCGATCACAATGTGGCAAGGACTGTTACTCACCGTGGGATTGTTACTATCCGTGATGAGTTCCGTCGTGCTGGAAGAATCCTGGTGGCTGTCGGTAGGGGCATGGAGCCTGAGGGAGGGCTCTTTGACGAACTCATCGAAGAGGCTCCAGCGCCGGCCGCGAAGAGTGAACAACCTGAGGCCAAGAAGACCGACGAAGCTGTCCCCAAAAACTGAAGGACACTTTTGTGTGTCGTGCAGCCTGCCTGAGATGGTCCGATAGCAATCCCAGGAAAAGCAACTCATTCGTTTTCAAGCAATGTTCGGCACACGCATTAGGCATTTCACGCTTTACCAGCACTTTTCACGTAATTCGTGTAAGAGGTGGAGAGATGGTCGGCTTAGTAGAGCCGGAATGCAAGTCATGTTAGACAACACAGATGTGCCGAAACAAGTCATGGAAGTGGACGCATCCTTCCGAAACCTGCTGTCACAAGTGCCGTAGCCTCAAATGTCCCGTGTTCCTCTCCAGCCCCCAGCGTTCTCCACACGCCCAGATTAATGTTGTTCTGCCGATGGGTGAATACCGGCATTTTCTTGACCTATCATAGACATCAGCTAAGACCTTATCCCCACATCCCGCATCACTTAACCATGCTAGCCACGGCGTATTCCCCGCAAAAGCTCGACCCGCGGAGGTTTCCTGGTCCTGAATGGGTGATGGTCCGTTGACGAGGTCACAGAGCCGCTTACTGTGGTGTGAGGCATAAGTAACGTAGGTGGAGACCGGAGACAGGGGGGTGTGGCTAGTAAGCAAAGTCTACTTATTTCCAAAGTTACAGCTCTGCACGGAGCAGTTAGAGGCAGGGTCTTGGTTTTTAACAAGATTGGTTGGCTCGATGCGCACGTTTAAAACGTTTGTCAGGATCGACAACTCCCCTGTCTCCAAGCTCCACCTACATTACTTACGCCTGATACCACAGTAGATCTGTGGGGAACTGACAATTCTTGCTCGAAATGGGCGAACAGGGTCCGGCCTGTTTTACAAAGTACATAAATGATGTGGTCGGGCCGTTGTTGAAGATGTCTGTCACTGTCTCTTTCCACAGGCTTCCTCCAACATGATGCGCAAGACAGCTTTGGTGATCTCGCTGAGCGCCGGCATTGCAAGTTGTGCGCCTACCAACGTCACTGGCCCGACGGCTCGTGTAAGGAATGGCACTTACCAGGGTGTCTATTCACCTGAGTACAACCAGGACTACTTCCTCGGTATTCCATATGCGCAGCCTCCAGTTGGCAGTCTGAGGTTCAGGAACCCGGTTAGCCTGAATCAAAGCTGGAGCGATACAAGACCCGCTACACAGTACTCTACTGCGGTAAGTTCATTATCCATCAGAGCAAGTGGCGAGACTAATGACAACGGATAGTGCTACGGGTATGGATCTGACCAATGGGGCTATCCCGTCTCAGAGGACTGTCTCTACGTCAATGTTGTTCGCCCTGCCGGATGCGAGGACGAAAAGCTTCCTGTTGCTTTCTGGATCCATGGTGGTGGTTACTATATGGGATCCGGAGTAGATCAACGTTACAATCTGACCTTTATGGTTGAGAACTCCGTCGCCATCGGCAAGCCAGTTGTCGGTGTGAGCATCAACTATCGGCTCAGCGCTTGGGGCTTTTTGAGTGGAAGCGCAGAGATTCAAGAGTCTGGCGAGATGAATCTTGGGCTGCGAGATCAGCGATTGGCACTTCAGTGGGTTCAAGACAACGTTGAAGCGTTTGGAGGTGAGTTGAATCCAAGAACACCTACTTTTCCGTACTGATAAAAGCCAGGCGACCCAGAGAAAGTCACCATCTTCGGCGAGAGCGCGGGAGCCGGGTCTGTCGGTTTCCAACTGACTGCCTACAGCGGACGAGACGACAAACTCTTCCGTGGTGCTATCATGCAGTCTGGCAACCCCATACACTTCAATCATCTCAACGACCCCTTGGAGTACTCTGACTGGTACAACGCAATCGTCAGCCGTACACCATGCGTGAATGCTACTTCACAGATCGAGTGCCTGCGTACACTGTCTGCTGAGCAGTACAACGCCGCAGTCAATGTCACGAGTCTCACTTTGAACACCACCGAATTCATGCCCGTCGTCGATGGCGACTTCATCCAGAAGCGCACTTCGATTCAAATGGCGAATGGCGAGTTCGTCCACGTCCCCATTATCAGCGGCGCCAACAGCGACGAAGGAAGCGCTTTCTCTCCATCACCTGTGGACACCACAGAGGATCTGTATGCTTTCATGACATCCGGCGACCACCCAGTTCCCCCCGAGCTTGCGAACCAGCTTCTCGGGGCCTACCCCGACGACCTCTCTGTCAATGTGATCGCCAACCTCGGAGACACGCGACCAGGCCCACCCTTTGGTGCGCAATTCCGCCGCTCGGCGAGCTACTTTGGCGACCAGTTCTTCATCGCGCTGAGGCGACTGACGTGCCAGACCTGGGCTACTGCCGGCGTGCCCGCATACTGCTACCGCTTCAACGCCATCCCCGCCGGCCTGCCGCCCGTCATCGGAGTTACCCATTTCCAAGAAGTCGCCTTCGTGTTCCTAAACCTGCTTGGTGTTGGCTATCCTCCCATTGCGGTTCCGCCCTTTGAGAACAGGACTCAGAGTTACAGCGATTTGAGCAAGTTCATGAGCAGTAGCTGGGTCAGCTTTGTCAGCGATTTGGACCCGAATTCATGGCGTGAGGGCGTGTGGAACGGTACTGAGGAGCTATGGCCCGCATACGACAATGCAGATCCCCAGGACTACGTCTTTGATGCAAATGTTACCAGCCATGCCGAGGCGGATACGTGGAGGAAGGAGGGCATGGAACTCATCAATGCGAACAACCTCGATGTCTACGGGAGATAGTTGGCTTTGCGGAAGTCCCTTACGGACCAGTATTCGTTGAATAGTAATGTGGCCATACACTCCGAAAGATGCGTATATTATGTACAGTTTGTATACTTCCAAAGGTCTCGCCTTCCTTTGGTGTTGACTTGATGTAAACCCACCATATCGTTCATATCAACGTGATAGTGTAGTACCCATCAGGCGCATCATCTCGTGAATGGAACTCGTTCCAGACATCGCCGTCTGCTGCGAACCGGCCAACGCGAGAATACTGCCCGGGGACATCCTCCTTTTTGAGCAGCAGTCCATAAGACTCTCCCCTCAAGACGTGCCCCCCTGATGGTGTCGGTAACTCATACTGGAGTGCGTACATACAGAGAAGGTACACTCGAACACCTTTCCGACTCGAGTAAGTTTCCGCCAGATCAGTAGCTTGAGCGTCGAACTGTGCTTGTGCTGGATATACAGTTTCGTTCACCTTGAGATCTAGGCTGAATCGCGACATCGTCCTTGGTGATTTTTTCAATCGAACTCGAGGAAGTCTTGCCACTAAAGTTATGTGGCGATGGTGCGGTTCGAAGCCGACTATACGAGCGCATGGTACCAAGAACTCATCGTCACTATTCAGGCGCTCATAGGCAACCGGGCAATCTAAACAAGCCCATGTGTAGCTCGGAGCGCGTTTGGTGGCCGGTCTTGGAGAATCTCCGACTGTTCGATACCACAGGAGATCATCGAAGAGGTCTTTCATCCACAGTCCCCGGTGAGCTTTATCGTTCAACAACACCTCGAAACGTGCCGTGATACCGACAATGGCGGCTAGCTTGTCACTGCTGTAAGTGAGCTTGGCCTGGGTGTATGCCTCCACTATTCGGTCCCATGCTTTCTTAACATTTCGCCCGTGATCCCGCTCATGTTCTTGGAAAGATGTTGAGGATGCGTTTGCAAGGAATTGGTTAAACTCCGGGAGGAGAGACCGGTGAGAACGGTAGCCTTCACGTATGTTGCTTCGCAACGGCCAAGCATCTAGAGATGATATGGACTCCGCTGCCTGTAACTCTTGACACTCCCAAAGTAACTGGTCCTTGCCGAAATGCAGTATTCGCGACGAGAAAAATCGCTCTTGTAGCACCCATCCACGCTGATTAAGGGGGGCATAGTCTACTCGTACAGACCATGCGTGCTCGTGAACCAGATAGTAGTCACCGCTAATGCCCTTGGGCCTGTTACCATGCCTAACGTGGGCGCGCTTAATGTCGACAAACACACGAAGCATTGCTGGGTTCTTAGCACGCTTTCTTACGAACAGACCTGTCTCGGAGGAGGTGGAGGCGGTAGCTGCTATAGTCAAAGCTGCGTTTGCGTATACGCCGGCCATCTTCCGACACTCTCCTTTCCAGTCGGCCTTTGAGTTTTGTATTATGCAGAGCGAGTCTATCCAAATATATGATAGACCCATCTGTAATACCACGTCGAATGCGTCTCTGAAAGTCTGTGCCAATAGCTCGATATCAATCTGTTCCCTAAATTGGGAGAGGCGATCGTTTTCGAGAGTATACATCGCACCACCACCCCAACGATGAGACAGACTGGCGTAAGGAACCATGGCGGGAATTTCATCACTTTCCACCAGGCGCGCTTTCTTAGCGTTCCCCTCTTTCCATAGTTCGATAAGCCTGGTTGGCCATTCGAACTCTTTGTCAATAATCGGTTGACATCGTCCGTGGTTGCTCCGACATTGACTTAACCACTGCTTTGCGAGAGAAAGGTCCCGTGTCGAAGGCTCAGAGTCATTTGTCCTGTTCTCCAAAGGTGCTAAAGATTGACGAGGGGCTGGCGCGCCCGATGCTCGAAAATGATGCACGCCAACCTGAGCCTTGCGATTCGATATTGCGTCACTCAAGACCATCTCCAATGACCACTCAATCTCTCTGTGATTGGTATCATTAGGAACACGTTCGACCAGATCGACTGTGAGCTTGGCCTGTTTCAAGTGAAGTTCTGCTGGCTCACGCTGGTTGATGAGGCCTCTGGCATTCAACTCATCCCACACATTTGAACAGAGTTCGCAACCAGAGTGAATAGAGTCTCTCAAAGAACTGGCATCTGGATGCCATGTAACGTGGTAGCGATGAATCTGTTCCATCTGCTGCCGAGAACGGGGCCCCACCGGTTCTTCTTCCTCGTTTTCCCAAGATGTGACCACCACAGCATCTTCGAACAGAGATCGACAAAGGGTGCATACTGTCGACCCGTTTCTTTCTATTGAGGAAGATGAAAGCATGTTGACCCCATGCGGCACGATTAGAACGTCCATGGGCGTAACACACTCGTAGGGTGACTGCTCATGCGGTGTCAAAGGTGCAGATTCGCGAGTCTAGTGCGGTGATAGTATGTTGACATTGACGTAGTTGATGACTACAGAAGTTCGTGCAATGACAACAGCGAAGCAGTAAGGCCTCCTGGCGGGGGCGTAAGAATGCTCCCAACGGTGATGCGGGGTCGGCCATCGCTCTAGCCCGTAGCGAAGGAAAACCGACCCTTGCAAATGCGCCTTCAAGGCCTCGTCGTACTCAAGGAGAAAAGACTGCTCGTCCGAAAAAGAAGTGAGCCATGGAAAAGAGAATGACCAAGACACGCGACAGGATCGGTAACGAACGCGTGGTGGAGACTAAATGCTGAATGACATGTTCATGCGCGAATGCAGAGAACTTGATAGGATCGGGTCCATAATCCAGCCATATAGAAAATCAGGAGTGGAGATAGCCAATTCTACATGTCTGATGGCTCTGAGATCTGTACAGAAAAAAACAGCAGATACCTAAGCGACCTTCAAGCCAACTGACCTTAACACCGAACTTGTAGCTATAATAACACTTAAAGCTAAAATTTAGTTAAGCACTACCTATGCTGTAGGCAAAAGTATTCTGTGATTCTTTTTTCATTTTCCTTGCTATGCTATTGCGTGGTGGATTACTTGGCTCACATTCTTAATCAGGGTTACGCGTAGCGCGATGTGAGCGCGTTGTTTCCCGCTACGTAGCCGTGCCTGTTGTCGTTGGCAACCGGCTCGCGCCACATGTTTACCAACGGCAACAGGCACGAGCTACGTACTGTTCATATCCAAATCCGGTGCCACAATGTCGACGACACCTCCAAATTCCCCACCAAAATCGCTCATGATGGCAATGGACCCTCCGCCACGGCCATCGAGCGCCCTGTTCGACGTCTATCTTCGACTACGCCCATCCACCTCCGCAAACCCTCATTTTCTCACAGTCGAAGAACGAGATGGCAGCCACCCCACACATATCACAGTCAGGCCGCTGGTGCATGACAACCGGAAACGCGCAGTCGAGCGATTCGCCTTTACACAGGTTTTCGAAGAAGACGCACGCCAAATGGATATCTTCAAGGGCTCAGGCATTGTTCCTATGATTGAAGGAGTGCTGGGCGCACCTGGTTATCACGGGCGAGATGGTTTACTAGCGACTTTGGGTGTTACAGGGTCTGGGAAGGTAAAGATAGTTGCGGTCATTATATCTGCACCGCACACTAACACTGCGTTAGAGCCACACCATCCTTGGAACCAAGTCACAGCGTGGTCTTGTCCAGATGACGCTCGATGCACTATTCCAGAGCTGCGAAGAACAGCTTGTGCAATCGTTCTACGGCGCTCCCGCCTTTGCATCTTTAGCAGCTGCAGACGTGTCTGAAGCCAACATGTTCACTGCTTCTGCGTATCTGGACTCTATGTATGGAGACAATCAATCCGAGAAATTCCCATCGAGAGCAAACACACCAGCACCTGTAAGTCCATACTTTCAATATCTTCTTCTCTTCGTGTGACTCTCTAACTTTCCTCGTCTCCACCTTCTCATCTGGTGACTTCTGAAACCCTGTATCCTGCTCTACGAGCTACTTTCTCAAGTCGCCCGAGTGCGAACATGCATTCCTTCCGTCCTGTCAAAACCACTCTCTCCAACTTCTTACGATCGACTGCGAGCTTCAACTCACATACAGCAAAGGACTGCAGCTACGTCTCCACAGGCACGTCTCGATCGAACAAGATTCCTCGGCCCTCGACCTTACCGCAGGCCCCGTCCGTCGCCGATATCAAGATCCCCGCAGACCCCACAGCCGAGTACGCGATTGTCATCTCAATGTATGAGGTCTACAACGACCGAATCTTTGATCTTCTGACTGGCAGTGTCATGAAGAGCAAGAACCCCAACGTCAAGCGCCGAGCCCTGCTGTTCAAGAGCACGGAGCAGAGTCCCGAGCGCAAAATTGTCGCAGGTCTAACGAAGATTATATGTGGCAGCTTCGAAGAGGCTATGATGGTACTCGAGACCGGACTCATGGAGCGCAAGGTCGCAGGAACCGGAAGCAATGCTGTCAGCTCTCGAAGTCATGGCTTCTTCTGCGTTGAAGTCAAGAAGCGTGACGCACAGTACAAGGGTCCATGGTCGAGTAGTGCGCTGAGCATTGTCGATCTTGCTGGGTCTGAGCGTGCGCGTAACGCGAAGACAGCAGGTTCTACCTTGGCTGAGGCTGGCAAGATCAACGAGTCACTCATGTATCTTGGGCAGTGCATGCAGATGCAGGCTGACCATCAGGAAGGTTCAAAGGTTTGGGCTGCTTCCTCTCACGGTCTATTTCATCGCTAACACAGTCATAGAACGTTGTTCCCTTTCGTCAATGCAAGTTGACCGAGCTTCTCTTCTCTAATTCTTTCCCATCCAACTCTCGGTCCGCGCAACACATTCAACCTCAGAAATCCATTATGATCGTCACAGCCGACGCGCAAGGCGATTACAACGCGACCTCCCAGATCTTGCGCTATTCTGCCCTTGCCCGCGAAGTAACTGTCCCACGTACACCATCCTACACAGCCACACTATCCACCGGTCATCGCCCAGGAACCGCATGCTCGGGGCGTAGCACCCCCTCTGCCCTTCTCGACGAGCTTGAGTCATCTGCCGCAGAAATCACCCGTCTCCAACAAGAACTTTCCATCTTCGCGCTCCGCCTGTCAGAAGAAACCGCCCGCCGCAAAGCCGCAGAGCAATCATGGACCGCCGCAGAAGACCACATGGCGAGTCTCGAGCAAGAAATCCGCGACGAATGCTACCTCGAGATGGAGAACGCCGTCGACCAGGAGCGTCGCAGGTGGCAAGCGACACTCGATAACGAGCAGGATAACCAGCAGGCGCACCTCGACTCGAAGATTGACGTGGTCATCAAGGCCACCAAGGCGCAGATGCGTCTTGAGGAGCCAGTGAAGGTGTACGAGGACCCGGATCCGGAGGTCATCGAACGCAATGAGGAGTTAGAGCGGGAGAATGAGGCGTTGCGGACGAAGATTGAGCTGCTCGAGAGAGAGGCCATGGGAAGGAGCGCGAGTCCGATTAAGAAGATCAGGATTTTGAAGACCAAGAGATGGGAAGATCCCGAGAGCAGGTTCTTCGGCCGCGATGATTGAGCTGTGTGCGTTGATCTCGTGATTTCTTTATGATTTATGACTGGCGTTTGGTTCCTCGGGCGTATTTCTCCATTGCCAGGTCTTTTCTTTCTTGGTCTTTTCTCTATCGGTCTTTTCTTTCTAGGTCACTTTGGTCTCTAGTTTAAGAGCTTGATCATATATACCCCGATGAGCACTATGTGCATAATGCATCCTTTACGTCATTGCAAAGACTGCTACTATAACTCTCGGACATTGACCGGCTGAAGAGCAAGCTTGTCACAGCGGCTTGTCATGGCGACTGAAAAGCATGGCCAGTTCATCTCTGATGAGTGTTCACGGGACAGCGGCTGCCGTCCGAAACTCACGCGTCAACGGACACATCGACTTGAGACCAGACCTTGTATTCCAAATCGAAGCCTCCTAGCTTTTGCAGATTACACGTAGGTGCATGATGTACAATCTTCCACTCTAACGCCACGCTATGCTTGCTACTAAACATCTCCGTTGTCTGCACTCATCACACGATCACGCCTCCACCGGCTCAGCCTTCCTCCTGTACGAGTCTCTCTTCTCGCTCTCGTTCCCCGGTTCTTTGCCCGCCGCCTCAATAACATCGACCCTCTGCTGCTCCTCCACCATTTCGACGTGTCCTGGTCTCCTTGGCCTGATGCTTGTCTTTTGAATGATCGGATAAAAGTATGCAGCCTTTTGTAGCTTCGTGCTACGCAGAACCTTCGCCCTGTGCTTTTCTGGGTCGTGAAGGACCATTGCGACAACGTCACCGTACACATCTTCGCAGGCGACCTGCTGCGAGGTCTCGTATGTGCGGATGTTATCATATTTGAAGAACTTTCGGGGGTGGCCCTCGTCGTCTTCGCCTTCGCCGTCGAATGTGATGTCGTCGGCACTGGGGTCGCCGGTTGTGAAGTTGCGCTGGATGTCGTAGACTCTCTCTCTGCTGCCAGGGATGAAGAACTCGAAGTGGAACCTCGATGTCGGTGCTGGCGCTGTTGGGTCCTCTTTCTGTGCCTCCTTTTCTTGCATGTACAGTTCTTGATCTTTGATTGACTGTCCTGCAGGACGGAAGAGCGCCACGTCGAGGCGGGGGTCATATGTAGAGTCGAGGGGGTTGTTGATAGGAGCAGCCGTGTACTTGAACATCATGTAAGCGCCTGTGTCCGTCATAGCATCCCAATCCGGCAGCAATGGGTATGAATCGAGCAGCCTCAGGTTTGGGTTCTTTGTGTTCTTGGGATTGTTCCAGGCTTGCCGCTCCTCGGCTGAGATATCTGCTGCGCGTATCTTCTCTGCGCTGTCTTGCCCGTTGTAGGCATCGGCCGGATATGCAAGGTTGAAGCCCTTGAGGATGTGTCTGGAGATGTTGAGAGGGTCATCTACGGAGGTGTCTTGGAGCTTTCGCTTCCGTCGTACGCGCATCGTGTTCGATGAATTACTGGACTCGAATTTCGAACCGCCAGTCGTGCTCGAGGTGATGTATTCGGTACGTCGCAGGAAGGAGGTGCCGGTAGCATTGTTGTGCGCTTTGCCAAGCGCATTGGGTGGTCGCATCAGCGCTCGATCAGCAGCGCATAGCGGCGGAGGGTGGGCCATGGCTTGGATAGCTATGCGACGCGTTAGTTGTCGTTGCAAGCTTAAGCGCAGTTCATTCTCGTACCTGATTCATCTCCGTCGAACACCTTAGGGATGCCCACCAAGTCGATGGGCATACCCAGCTCGGCATCAGCCTCAATGTTCAGCGGCTGTTCTCGTGCAAGCCTCGATGCGAAACTGGCTGACGTGTATTGTCCGCTCGAAAGACCAGTGTTGGGGATGTCGAGCAGCTTGGGAGGACATGGTGGAGGAGGGAGCGCATTGGAATATCTGATTCGCGCGAGGAAGTCCTGCGGAACAACGCTTGATCGCTGTGAGCTCATCGTAAAGTTCGGTGGACGGCAAGCCTGGATGTGACGTTGGCGCGCGATAGAGGATGCTACAAAGAATGTCGGCCTGCAGCTCTCGACGCCGACGCGCTTCACCCGAACACGTGACTTTGCCAAGCTATCAGTCTGCTTCCCCAACACACTCGATATTACATGGAACAGCATTCTGACGATGCAAATACCGTCAACATGATTCCTAGAGATTCAGTCAATCCAATCTCGGTCTCAGCTCTTCAGAGATGGTGCAAGCACGATATTGAGGGGACAGCAAACAGCATTTGAACTTGTAATGATCGTGATATTAGATAGGTGTTGGTGTTTCTATAAGACCCCGTCTTCCCACGTATTTACAGCTGCCATTACCGAGGGTCTGTATCTTTCTAGTGTTGCCACCCAGTGGCACATGCATCGCTGCCTTCTTACCCAAACGCCATTTCCCATGCCGGCTGCAAATCGCCGCTCAAAGTACTGGCTCCAGCCGGAGATGGCTAAAACCATCATGAAATCGTCCTCATCAGAATAAAAAACAACTTCCATAGCTTCGTCCACAATCCGAAAGGGTTGATTTACTGAGCCTTCCTCGCCAATGCCTTGGCCTTAGCCAGCTTCTTCTCCCTCCTGGCCTTGGAGGCCTCAGCACCAGCCTCGGTGTCGAGGCAGAAATCCCACCACCTGAAGCTGCTGGCGTAGTTGCCAATGAACTTCTCGTGGTGGACGTCGTGGTGCTCAGCGCCAGCCCAGAAAGGAAGGAAGTGGTGCAGGCTCCAAGGGAACTCGTAGCCGCTGTGTGCATCAATGGCCTGGAACAGGCGGAGGACGATCCAGCAGTACATTGTAAGGATGTGGAGATCCTTGGTAAAGGCGCACCAGATGATTGGGGGTCCAACGCTACCGAAACCAAGGACCATGACTTCGATGGGGGATGCGTACTCAGCAGCCAAACCAAAGGGAGCGGAGTACTGGTGGTGGATCTTGTGGACGTTCTTGTAGAGGAAGGAGCTGGCGTGCATCAGGCGATGGGCCCAGTAGTGCCATGTGTCCTCCATGACGAAGAAGATGGCGATCTGGTAGGCCATCTTGTACAGAGGGGGGAACGGAACGCTGGTCTCGAGGCCGAAGTACTGGCACATAGGGTGGAACAACCAGATCTGGGGAAGCTCGACGGTAAAGTGGGACAGGAGGACGAGAAGTGCGCATTGTGTCTGCTCCCAGGCGGTGGGGATCTTGTCCTGTGGGATGTTAGTACTGTGGACGTCTCAGATGCACGGAGGTTATGTACCTGCTGGATCTTGTACTTCCTGAACATAGGAAGTGCGTCAATGATGATCCATGGCAGCGATCGTCCAAAGTAGAGGAACTCGTGGATCGCGAAAGACATGATACCAGTGGCCAAGACATCGTTGCCCATCCACGTGTACCAAGCCAGCCACATCTTCTCGAAATAGTTGAGCGAGACATTGTACTTGGAGATCTCTTCGAACGAGCCCCAGTACGTGTCCTGCGCCATGGGCGTCAGGAAGGCGGTGGAGTTCCTGTTGCGGCTGTCAGATTGTTGTGATTCGCCATCGGGCAGTGTCGGAGACGTACATTCTGCTTGCTTTAACAACAAAGCAAAAGGGGAATGAAAGGTCGACTGCAGAGGGAGGCAGGTGGTGGTGGTGCGAAGGCCGCAGTAGAGGAGAGAGGCAAAAGAACGCGCGCAGGAGGCGGATTAAATTGCAGACTGTTGGAGCCCGGATCTGCGCTGGTCGACCTGGCACCACTTTTGTCTGGCAAGGGGGCACGGCTTCCGAGAGGCGGCAAGTCTGCACAGTCCCTGATCTTACCGGATCGAGCATTAGGTCAGCCCAATCGGCGGCGAATCCACAGATTTCATCTCGTTTCACCGCCTTGCACTGACATGGGGAGATTTTTGCGGCAGCGGCATCTCTCTTGCCGATTCCTGCGCACCATGGTCAACAGACCGTCGTGAGCATCATCCCACCGTGGGCTCACTCCAGGCCGTTGTGGCCGCCTATCATTGCGTATGCCGCTGGCAGTATAATCCCGCCACGGCCCGAAGAGGCAGTCTTGCGAAGGCGGTGCTCATGACGCGTCGAGGTCCAGCTCATCTCTTACAAATGCATCATCTGTCCCAGATGTTCTCGTACAGACGTGCTTTCCATTGGTGGTTAGAATCACAGACAGAATTGACCAATCAGCGAAGCGGCCGCTTACTCTATCTGGTGTGTCTATACATCACTACTACTTTGTTTTCTACAACATCCATCTAAGAGTCTCTACTTAGTACTCAAATATACCCTTTTTGTACTGTTACAGATCCACTGCTTAGTACGTCCTTGTTGGCGATGTTCGATGCTTGTTTCTCAAAGAGCCTCTGCCTCCCAATCGTGGGCATGCAAAAGCATGAATCCATCCTCCCTTCACTATCGTCACTAACATAAAAGCCACAAAATCTACAAAAATACCAGACACCGCAGGGATTGAACCTGGATCTCCAGCATCACCCGCCCGTCATGGGTTCCTCTGTTCCTCATTATCGTGTTAGGCCTGTAGTTTCTATGCTTCTTCGGTTCCTCTAGAGTATATTACAATCAAAAATGGCATAGCTGCATGGAGCACAATCAGGTTTGGCAATAAACACACATTTGATGGTTAACTGACAGGCAAAGGGGCCATGGAGGCTGTCAAGGAGCTCTGCTTAGTCCACTCGCCAGCAAATGTTTGTTTGTTGCCAATTCTGAAGTTCTGAGCTCTTCGGCTCGAAGAGGTTGGCAACCACTGCTTTGCCTGTGACGGTGCTGTGAGAATTGGGGGTGATGAACCCCCATCTTCTAGCAACTCGCTTTCGAAACAAGCCAACTGTTCAATGACGACAGAAAGGATCCGCCCGCTCTAAAGCGCGATTATCAAAAAGCCACAAAGAAAGGTATAACGTTCAGCAAGACCTCGGACCTTCGGCGTAGACTGAGTCCACATCGAAACCCAACCTCTGTGGGCCGACTCTTCAGCTCCTCAATGACGCCTCTAGCTCCACACAAGTGATGCTATTGTCTCGAACCGACATGCACCAAACCCTAAGCAACCTCCGGTACGCCGAAATGAGTCACAACGCCCGAAGCGGGCTGTTAATGAGAGCGCCCGTAACGTGACACCGCGATAATTACGCGTTACATCGCGTGTGTCGCGTTGAGGTACCTTGCAGCCACGAAAGGCCGTGGAACTCACCGGTCATCGATCGTCCCTAAGCAAGACGTATCAATGCGAGAGGTATACAGGTAGCTGACAATACGGCTGAGCAACCACAAGCAAGAACTGGTACTGCGCTGTCCGTTGTCGCTATCTTTAGCGCCGCCCCGCCAAAAAGCGATCAACAAAACAAGCAAGGTCTTCCATGCACTTCCAAAGTTGTCGCAACGGGAGTTGTTGGTCGCGTTGCCTTGCTGCCTGATGTTCATGCACGACTGGTATTGGACAGGCGCAAGTCAGCTTGACGAATGAAGAGTGATGCATCGCCCGGTTGGCTGGGGGCTACGTCGACAGGCGGCAGGGGATGCAACTTGGCAAGGCTATGTATAAATACCGGCCTCCCCCATGTTCTGGGCTCGTTACGCCCTCTCGACAAGCCACAACCTGACAATCCGTGTGTGGTATCTTCACCCCCCGTGCTAGATACACACCAAGTTTCTTAGACGTAGTGTCTTTTCTTTGGAAAAGCGCGAAATCTGAGTACTTCCGGAGGTCCCTCGTTTTTACAGCCCGCGTCAACTAACCTGTCCACTCTTTACAAGTCTCTCTGTCGCTCGTTACGATCCCTCTCTTCGGTCAAGATGTTCGGAAAACGTTCTTTTGCTAGTTCAAAGGACCGTTCGGGCAAGATTCAAAAACAGCCGAAGAGATCGTTTCGCGATGCTTCTGAAGTAAAGCAGAAGCAGAAGCAGAAGAAGATGGTCGAGCAGCTGGATGCGCACAAGGATAGCCCCACGACGGAGGCGACTTCACCGAGTCTGACCTCTGCCATCGTGACAATCGTCGTGGGTTCCGACCAGCGATTGTTTGCTGCGCACGAAGACGTCCTGTCACATGCCCCGTTTTTCGCGCAAGCGTTGCGAGGCCAGTTCTTCGAGTCCACTACTCGACGCATCGACCTGCCTACGGAGGAACCAGAGGTCTTTTCCTGCATCCTCGAGTATCTATACAAGGGTGACTACTACCCCCGCCTGCTCCATGACAAGCGCCGTCAAACCTGGATGCTCGAGGGCGCAATGACCTCGCCCGACCCAAACAAAACCAGCGATCGCGCTGCCGCTGTCGAGCCAACCTTTTTTCATACCGGTGTGGGTGACGTTATCCTCCGCGACACAGCCGTGTACTGCGCTGCCGATCGCTACGGTCTCGAGGAGCTCAAGAAGCTCTCTCTGCGCAAGCAGGGCCTGCAGAGCGGGATCGAGGTTGGAGTGATCCTGCGCAGTGCTCGGTATGCCTACGAGAACACACCGGACAATGACTCGCGGCTGCGCGCTCATTACCTCGCTTTGATTATTCGCAGCCGGAAAACATTCAAGCGTAGTGGAACCATGCAGATGGAGATGGAGATGGGGGGACAATTGTTCTTTGACCTGTTCGTGGCGATGTGCAACCATGTCGATGATCTCGTGGACGCGAGGTGAGCCTTTGCGCATCTCCTGTGTGATCTGTCACCTCATTATAGGCACTTACTTGTAAGTCGATCAACACTAACACAACCTAGCCCCTCCGCTCGCGGTACTCCCAGGACCATCTAAAGTTGCCTCCACCACCTCTCGTCAAGCATGACTGCAAGCACACACACACACACACACACACACACACACACACACCACACACCACACCACTTTGGAGTACCATTAATTTGATTCACTCTCAACTCCCGACAGACACAAATTGCCAACAAGCGACAAATGCTCACGCAACTCGCTCAACGTCACTCAATGTAAAACACAAAACACAGAAAAAGACGGAAAGGACACGACTCCTCCCCTGATCTCTTCGGCGTACTTCGACGGCCTGGCTGGTTGCAATTATCCTTACCCTCCCCTCATCTTTACACGCGTTTCTTCTCACCCCTTTACTGTGTTTGCTCACCCCCGTCGCGTCTCTAATATTTCCTGAACGACGTTGCAACGATTCACCATTCCCACCACCCCTCTCTGCTTGCGGAGAGAGTACATGTCTACGACGAGACTGTGTTTCCTTTGTTCACGTGCGCGCGTTGGTGGATGGAGTGGGACCTGTTGTTGTTATAGTAAGGGGTGTATGGACATTCATTTTCAGAAGTATGGTTCTGCGCTGGTCAGGATGACCGCGCTGGTGGGCTTTTCCCTCGATGGAAGAGGCCCGACGTAGAAAGACTGATCGAAACTGCTTGGATGGTCAGACTAGCTGCGGATGATTTTAGTGGCGCACAATGAGAAACTTAGGTCGCTGCTACGTTGATGTGCTTTGTGTGTGGTTCGTTATACGACCTGTCTATCCTCAAAGTCTAGTGTAGGGCGGCACGGTCTCGAGCACTTCGCGACCAGCCATCTATACACCGACCTCGAACTTGCCATGAACCAGGCTCCAAAACTCTTCGACAATCTCCTTCTGGCCTTCACCCCCACGCACAGCCATATACCTCCGCTCATCGACCCTCGGCTTCCAGTTCCCAGGGTTTGCATCTACTATGACGCCTCCAGCTTCCTCAAGAATGATCCACCCAGCACAAACATCCCAAGCCCAACAGCCAGCTTCCCAGTAAACATCCAGGCCTCCGCTTGCGACTCCACACAGGTTCAAGGCTGCAGATCCAAACGACCTCAGCCCATGCACCATGCCTCCACCATTCTCCTTCGTCGCAGCCAGATTCTTGAACGTCTCGCTCTTGACCGTGAAGTCATTCCCACTGCGATCACTGCCCCACTCTACAGCAACGAGACATGTGTTCAGTGTCTCGAGCGGCGTCGGCGGTGTCAACGGCAGCTTGGTTGTCTGATTCAAGAATGCGCCCTGCCCCTTGATCGCCGAGTACAGCGTCTGCGTGAACGGGTTGTACACCACACCAATCACAGGCTTCAGATCAATTGCCAGGCCCAGCGATATCGACACGTACGGGTACCGGTGCACGAAGTTCGTAGTGCCGTCGATCGGGTCGCAGACGAAGGTCGGCGCGGCCGTGAGCGTGTCGCCGGGCTTGTACGTCTCCTCGCCCATAAACGAGAAGTCGGGGTACTTTTCGCGGAGCGAAGTAGAGATCAGCTTCTCGACTGCTTGATCGGTTTCGGTGACGAGATCGACCGAGTTCTTTTTCGAGCCGGATGATGAGGTGGTAGGCTTTGCGGAGGTGATGCGGTTGGCGGCGCTTCTGGCGACCGAGATCATGAAGTCCTGAATGGAGTTGAGGTCGAGATCAGCCATTTTGACGGTTGAGGGAAAGGGAGTGGTCTTTCGATTGTGAGTGTGAATGTTCTGGTGGTGTTGATGGCTGCCGAAGCTATGATGCCCCTCAGTGGGGCAGACAGCTCGCAGCTCCGGCAGGGGCTACCACGTATAGCGACCTGCGTTAACAATTTACTTGCGAGTTCAATTGAACATTGTTTCTTATCAAGTAGAAGCCATATTGCAAGATTTATCACATTAGGTGCTATTCGTCCATTCAAAATTGTATATACAGTAGTGCGGGGCCCCGCAATCTCCCCACTTCAGCACAGTGTACACCTAACGAACAAAGCACATGGGGCTTCCGACAATTCGCCCCTTAGATCAAGTCACTTTGATGGGAATCCTTGAGGGGCTCAATCAAAGTTTGCTCCTCTCCATACCCTCCCTCTCCGTCTGCTTTCCCATCTCTGTGCTACTCGTCTCCGCCTTCAAGCTGGCTGGATCACCCAACTGGGTCTTGTTGACATGCTTCCCATCCGCATTCGCAAGCGTACCCCTGACCTTCTTGGAGTGAGGGAGGTCATTGTCGTTCGTGTCTGACGATGGGTTTGAGACAAGTGACGAAGTGGCTTTCTGGTTTTCTGGCGTGGGTGGGTTATCTCCCTCTGGTTTCAATGAGACGTGATCTCCAAGCTGCGGTGGTTTGCTGCCCGACTTGATAGCGGCCTGCGTCTTGGGGTTATCGAATGTTCCGCGGACAGTCTTGGAGTGTGGCTTCGACATGATGACGTGGTTATGGAACAATGTGTTCAGAGAAAGGGTTAGGACTTAGGTCGCAGCAAAGGTACTGGAAGTGGATAGGGTTCTCTACAGATTACAAAAGGCATTCAATGTCTTATGATCAGCTCTCTGAATGAAAGCCTCGGCAACGCATCATCGACCCTGAATCTGGAGAGGTGTGCGTTGACGTTTCGCGTCGTTGACAGTTGATTAGCGTGTGTAGATGACGTTTGCATTTTGTTGACATGTGGAACATGGATGTGAGAGATATCCAGAGTAACAACTCAGTCTGATGTGCAATTGGTAATGAGTTATTCTGCCTAGGTACTCTCCTCATAGCAAGGCTATTGCTCATGCTTTTTCACATGGCCAATCCAGAGCTTTCAAGGTTGCTTCCAGCTCTTGAGTACCTAAACTAGGTAATGGCTCAAGTCGACGGCACTGACAGAGCACGAACAATCTCTGCTAAAGATACGCAATCTATAAAGATAGAGTGAATAGGGCTCTAATAGTCTCGAAACAATTATTGTAATGCTGAGCTATGATGATTCAGCAACGGGTGCACTAGCGCATCGTCGTGTTGCTGAGTCTCACGACAACCTCGGTACGTACTCACAAACATGTCAATACGCCTACCACGACCACAATACGAATGCTTCAAACCACCAACACCATGATACAATCCGATATTTTTAAACTATCGACAATACCATGGGCTGCCGAGCTGATCAACGACAAGCGCTGGACGCCTACGTTGAGCTCCAATCGGTTTACGAAGCCTACAGGCGAGGACTCGTTCTTCGCAGAGACGCTTGACACCGGACGGACGATTCGAACGATGCTGACACTGAGACCGACCGAAGATCAGGAGGGAGAATGGATGTACAAAGAACTGTTGGTTATCCTGGACTTGGGCGACGGTCTCAACGGTTATGCTCAAGTCCTTCATGGAGGCTTCGCGACCACACTCTTAGACGAAACTTGTGGAGGTCTGATTCAGCTGAATGTGTTCGAGAAGGTGAGGAGGTTCGGTTCTCAGCATGCGATGAATTACCTCACAGCCTGTAGGTGCAATTACGAAAAGCTGATGGTGCCGAGGCTGATAACGGGACACAGATCTGAACACAGTTTATAAGAAGCCAATACCAGTTCCCGGTCCTTTGCTGTGTACCGCAAAGATAGAGCGGCAGGACGGCAGGAAGCTATATGTACGTGCGACGATCGAGGACGGTCAAGGCACCATATACGCCACTGGAGACTGCATGTTCGTCAAGGCCAAGCCGAGTCTATGAAGTGTGTTCGTGCTCAAGTCGAGTGATATTTCTCATATTGCAAATCTTGGAGCATATGCAAGTAACGGACGTCAAGATGACGGATATTGAGTGGGACCACATGTCACCTGTGAGTGTGTGAGACATGGAGTTAATCAGTGGGTGCTTACAGAAGGAGACCTGCCTGTCATGTCCGATCACGGGGAGCACTTCACAGCGCCGAGGCCCATGCGATGGCCGCAGGCTGTAGTATGGCCGAGTGTAGCGGCGTGCCACTTGCTGATGATTCGTAGTTTGTACTGATCTCGCTGGGGCTTTCTACTACGGCGATATGATGCAATTTCGGAGGACACTCCATAGAGAAGTCGCAAGTCTTGTCCTGTAAAAGAGTTATTCACAGCCGCTGGTGGGGTTGTGAAAAGGCAAGGTTCTGGCCTCCTGACTGGTCGAAGCTCAAGCTACTTAATATCCGTCAGGGCCCATCTGATCAACCTCGTGCAACTCCTCGGCGCTCGGTCTCCATTTTGAGCTGCAGAAGTCTGGGGTACGTCCGTGTACCGAACATGCCATCCGCAACAGGCAGGAGCCCCGATGCCCACTCCCATTGCGCCTTTTCCCATCGCCTTTATTTCGACTACTATCAACACACGCGCAGCATCCAACTAGAGACCTACGCGCCGCGTTTCAGACTAACATCTGCCCTTGCAGGCATGCAATAATCCTCAGGCTTCATCCTTCAGCACAATGTTGGGACCTGCAGAATAATCAAAAGGATCTGCAGCATTAAACCAAGGTCATGCTTCCTGCAAGATGTTGTGGTGTCTTAGACAGCGCACGCGACTAATTCAAGGTAACAACGCTGCAAGTGAAGAAGATGTTGGTGGTGTGTCTGTAGCTCGGCGCTCATACACAAGCACGCGGACACTGCGGGAGAGGTCATGTCGCGACGTCCATGGACATGGCAGACAGATGCAGTGTAACTGTCACGGCCTTTTCCCCACAAAACACTATTGGGCCACGAGCTAGGAACAGGCCGCGGGTTCACTCAAAGCGCTAGACCCACAGTAGCAGCGGCGATGACTTCCAGAATCGTTGTAAACACCTGGCGAGAAAGTTTGGGAAGCGTTGTCGTCACATGCTGGCGTCTTGTGTCGCGAAGTGCTTTGACACGGTTTGACGGGGATTAAACAATGTCGAGCCGACCCGGTGACGTGTGCCTGTTGTAGCCTAGTTCATCGACCCCTTCGACGATGTTGTACTCTGCTTCGATACTTTGTCCTTGCTTCCATAGTACCGTCATTTTACTCAATGCAAGTATGCGCCTTGTGCTAGACCGCGTCAGCTCAACCAAGAGAGGGATTGCCGACAAGCGCTTTGGAATGCCGTTATTCGAAACCAAACCACGTCTGCGAAATCACCAACCGAAGTTTGGTTTGGCGTATGACCGTTCATTCAAGGACCAGGTAGTGGAGTAAGTCTGCTGCTGCGGCCAGTCATCGGGGCCTGCCAGACTCCCTGGAATGCTCGGCTGCCCCCAAGCATCCCTATGGGTGACCAGATGTCTCTTGGAGGGGCAGGGGTTCACTTACTCCTTCCCACAGCTGTTCTTTAGTGGGGTAAGAGGAAATGGGTGTCTATCCTGGGATAAATAGACACGTCGCGCCTGCTACAAAACAAACTCACCCGTCTAAGCTTCTCTCACCTTGAGCGCGATCTGCCAAGATCTGATCTGACAGTCTGCACACCACCTCTGGTGTACAAGCTTTCTACAGCCATGCAGGTCCTTTCAGTCGTACTCTGCCTTTTGGCAACCGCTGCTCAAAGTGCGGTCCTAGGTAGGCACTCCAAACATTTTATTGTAATACTGCGCAGATTACTCACCTCTTGCAACAGCGCCACTTCCTCGAGCTGCTGGAGCCTCGTCCACCGAATTCGATGCCGTTGTCTTGGATGAGCAACTCCAGCCACGAGCAGTTGCTGACGGCTACTGGCTAAATGATCTGTCTGGCAAGGGTATTGCGCCATTCAACCCGAACCCAGCCGCATACAAGGTCTTCCGCAACGTGAAGGACTATGGAGCCAGAGGTGAGTACTCAGCTAGTTGGGCTGAAACATGACTTACTTTATAAGGTGACGGTGTCACTGACGATTCGGATGCAATCAACCGTGCGATCAGTGACGGAAACCGCTGCGGTCCTTGGGTGTGCGACTCGTCGACTGACACACCTGCGGTTGTGTACATTCCCTCCGGCACATATCTCATTTCTAAACCCATCATCTTTTACTACATGACCCAGCTTATCGGTAACCCTCGCAACCTACCAGTGTTCAAGGCAGCGGCCAACCTGGAGGCTTTGGCCTTGATCGACGCAAGCCCTTACAACAACAACGATGGCTCCCCAGGTTGGACATCTACCAATTTGTTCATGCGCCAGATCCGAAACTTGATCATCGATGGTACCGCAAGAGCCCCAACTCAGGGATTCCAAGCCATCCATTGGCCAGCTTCCCAGGCAACAACGATTCAGAATGTCAAGATCCGCATGACTCAGGCTTCAAACTCAGTGCATGCTGGTATCTTTGTGGAGAACGGTACGTCGACGGCTAAGATCTTTACGGACTGTGCTGACTATGATTAGGATCGGGTGGTCACATGGCCGATCTCGACATTGAGGGAGGTCTCTACGGTATGAACATTGGAAATCAGCAATTTACTATGCGTAATGTCAAGATCTCCAAGGCCGTGGTTGGTATCTCCCAAATCTGGAACTGGGGCTGGCTCTACTCAGGCTTGACAATCAGCGATTGCGGTACCGCGGTTTCCATGAGCAACGGGGCACAGAGCAACAAGCTTGAGGTTGGCTCAGTAGTCATCATCGACAGTGAAATCACTAACTGTCCAACTTTCATTGACCAAGCGTGGACGAGAAGCACAACTCCTATCGGTGCCGGTCAACTTGTCATTCAGAACGTAAGGCTCAACAACGTGCCAGTCGCGGTAAAAGGCCCTAGTGGCGCCACTGTCCTTGCAGGAGGATCCATCACAATTGCTACCTGGGGCCAAGGCAATAGGTACACACCGAACGGACCAGAAAAATTCCAAGGCTCGATGACAACTGCAGCCAGGCCTGCGGGACTTTTGGACAATGGCAAGTTTTACTCAAAATCAAAGCCTCAATATGAGACCTTGGCTACGAGCAGCTTCATCAGTGCCCGTAGCTCTGGCGCAACAGGAAACGGCGTTACAGATGACACCGCCGCCGTGCAGAACGCTATCAACCAGGCTATATCGCAAAACAAGGTCCTGTTCTTCGAACATGGTGTCTACCGAGTGACCAACACACTCGAATTTGCACCTGGTCTGCGTGCTGTTGGAGAGACATTCTCGACTATTATGGGTGCTGGCAGCAACTTTGCCGACCAGAACAATCCCAGGCCAGTGGTACGAATTGGCAAGGCCGGCGAAAGTGGAAGCATCGAATGGTCGGACATGATCGTGCAGACTCAAGGAGGTACCCCGGGAGCGAAACTGATTGAGTACAACCTGAGGACTGCTCGTGGCTCAGGTATCTGGGATGTCCACACGCGCGTCGGCGGAGCCAAAGGTACTGGGCAACAGCTTGCGCAGTGTCCCCTTGGTTCGATCAACCCGCAGTGCTTTGCCGCTCATACCAACGTTCACGTCACCAGTTCTGCTACGGGAGCGTACTTTGAGGTAAGCAGCCGCCTAAACTATTTGCAGCACCACTGACATCCTTCTAGAACAACTGGTTTTGGACAGCCGACCACGACCTGGACGACTGGAACTCGACACGCATCTCTATTTACACTGGGAGAGGTCTTCTCGTAGAGGGACGAGGCACATGGCTATGGGCAAATGGCGTCGAGCACCATGCAGTATACCAGTATCAGTTCAGCAAAGCTGCAGACGTCTTTGGCGGCTTCATCCAGACCGAGACTCCATACTACATGCCAACACCAGACGCACTTACTCAGCCCTACAAAAGACAGGCAGCCTACAACGACCCCGTCTACACTGCTGGCCAACGCGCTTGGGGCCTCCGTGCCGTTGACTCGACCAACATCCTTGTCTATGGTGGAGGTCTCTATTCCTTCTTCGTCAACGACGATGTCTCCTGTAGCAGCCCTGATGTGCCAAACGGTAGAAGGATCTGTCAGCCTCGAATCCTTAGCATCGAGGGGGCAACAAGCTTCCAAGCATTTGCTCTGAGCGAAGTCGCAAGCGAACAGATGCTCACCATCGACGGGAGGGATTACGCAGTTTGGTCTGACAACCTGAGCGTGTACCCAAACACGATTGGCTACATCAAGTACAATATCTAGCGACATTCTTGGTGCGGTCGATTTCATTCTGTAAATAGCACTATCAGCGGATTTCACTCACCTGTGGATATCGTGCGGTTCTTTGCTGGATAAGTCCCGGTGTGTATATCACAGTCATCTTATGAAAGCCTGATTATTACATCATCACTTCGTTTGGGGTATCTCGTGTGTCTATATGCTATGCTTGCTGAATTCAAGGGTCCACTGCAGTGTGCTGTCCAATACTTCCCTGATAGACATTATGCTTCAGTCCGCTGAGGTGCCCAGCCTTTCAACCACGCTCTTGCCTTGTCTAAATCGCCACTCTCGGCCTCGAGCGCAGCAACGCACCACTCCATCCCATATCCGCCCTTCCCTTCAATGCCTTTCTCAGCCGTCAACATTTCTGCGAGCGTGCGACGCTTCTGGCTCGCCTCATCAACACAGAAGTGCAGCGGTGTACTGTACCCCCTCCCATCCATGCCCTCCAGAAAAGGCTTCACAATTGGAATCGCCTCCCGCGTGGGCACAGACTGGTCCACTTGGCCCTGATTCTTCTTGCCCGCGCGACAAAACTCGTTCCGGCACCACGGCTTCCCACACCCAGTGAGCAACTGGCTGAGATACCGCCTCTCGATACGGCGGCGCAGGGCCTTGCCCTCGGGGTCGTGCAGCGACACATACAGCGGCCCGAAGCACACGCTGCACAGTCCGACCTCGTTCCCTGGCCCTTGACCTTTCCGCGTCCCCGCGCGCGTATCGCCCATCTTGTTCGCGCCGTCCTGTGTCCGTCCGCAGTTCACATTGCGACATACGCGCGGCGCAGGGCGGGAGAGGCGCTCGAGATCGTGGTGGCGGAGATGTGTTTCCATGTCTCTAAAGCGGATAATCTTGTTGCACAGGTGGCACTCTGTTGTGCGCCCGCCGTCAGCCAGCTCGTGTGGTGTCAAGCCTGAGAGCAGGAGTTCTGAACTCGGTGGCTCGGTGGGGTCGCCTTCTTGGGGGACCTGCAGGTGGCAGAAACGGCAGAGGATGAGTTTTCCGGGGCATATGGTGGATTTATGGTGGGCGAGGGTGGGGAGCGAGGGGAATTCGAGACCGCAGGAGCTACAAGCCTGAGGCGTGTGATAGATGGTGTTGTGTTTCTGCAAACTGACAGGCGTGTTTCCGGTGAAGGTGTCATGAGGACAGTGCCAGTGGGTTTGGAATGCCGGAGAGTGTTTTTGGAAGACTTGACCACAGCCCTGTGAGCAGAGAACATTGTTGCGTAAACAGAAGTTCTCGTGTAGAAAGAGCGAGCCATTTGGCACCCACTGTTTACAGTTCTTGCACTGTACTTCATCAGCACCGTGTGAAGCCTCTTCGGTCGTGTCTTCTCCGTTTGTTGTTTGTGCGTTCGGATCGAACATTGCCACCTTTAGGTGAAATGGCTTTGGTGTAGCCGAAGCGGACTCCGAGGGGTAGGCCCGAATTGTTATCCAAATTGCCTCCGCTCCGTCGAGCTCTGCGTTCGTAGGCTGTATTCGTATGCGTTTTGGGTAGTGACTGGACGTGTCGGCGAAGACATGCTCATCGTCCCGTGGCCGGACACGCTGTTGTGCCGAACATGGGCTTACGTAGAGGTCGACCTCTTCGTCATCGTCTACACCACTGAGAGTAATCTCGAGTCCTTGCGATTTGTCCCAAGACCCTAGCTCAAAGTCGACAAACTCGCCTTCAAGAACCTGCCCGTCCTTGCCCTTGAAGATGTCGATGGGACCGCCGACAGAGCTGCCCTCGGTTGTTCCTGGAGCTCTTTGCCTTTTTGCGACGATACTCTTCAGTGTCTCTCGTGCCTGATCTTCGTTCAGAGCCTCGATGTCAACCTCAAGATCGGTATCAACCACACAAATACCGTCTCCTTCTGGTTTGAACCCATCGACAATAAAGCGAAATTCCTCGCGCTTCACACCCGGTGCTCGACCGCCATATACTACGAGGACCTCGCCGTTGGTCAGAGTGGTGAAATTGGAGCGAAGGTGTTCTTCCAGGAGCGACTTCCAGTCTTCCGGGTCGTAGCCTGCTTCGAGCGGCCGCAGCTTCACAAAGGTGCCCTTGGGAAGTTGTTTGGCATGCACTGTGATTTTGGTGTAGGCAGCGCCGTTCACTGCTTCTCCATCGGCCATGGCTGCATCGCTGCTGCTGTGACCATTTGGGCTGGTGCCTCTGGAGGACTCGACGGAGCTGGCCTCGATACCCAGCGCATCTCTCAAGAAGCTGCTGAGAACGATCTGCCCCTCCTCTGCCGAAAACTCGCGAATTCCTGCGTGTACGACCCTGCCATTATCTGGATTGACGAGTCGAAACGTGAGTGGGTGCGGCAGCTGCTGGTGGCGGTCCTGAAACTGGGCGCGGGCCTGCCGCTCCGCAGCATGCGTGTATGGGTTGAAAGGGTCGAACGAGGTGATGTGGGGGCGGTCCGAGTCGAATGTGACAACAGGGGCTGCAGCGAGCAGCTGCTCCAGCGCCGAGGGTGGCAGGAGGATCTTATCGCCGGGCAGCTGCATGCTGCGAGTATTGTGAGCGAGCGCATACTGCGCAGACCATATGAGCTCTGCGGGCTCGGCGTCGGTGGCCATGGCGGTGTCGTCACTGTGGGTGCATGCAAGGTGTATCGAGAGGAAACACCAGCCTCATATCCTGGGTCTCATGGCGGCTGTTATGGAAGGAGGCGCTGACACAAGCGATGCGGCTCTCGTCTGGAAGATTCGAAGCCATCAGCGTCATGCGCTAGGGTTATCGATAGCAGGCGGCAACACGCGACGCGTCGGCGCCGTGCAGCTGGGGGCGCCCAGAACACGTTGCCGTGCAGCAGGTTGTGTTGAACAACATGTAGATTGCAGGTGACTGATCTGGCAGGTGCACGGCGACTTCGCTCTTCGCTCTCGCGCCGTGCTGACCGATTCCATCACGCAATGTCCCGTGACCGTCGCGCGCGGATTCCATCTGATAATCGAGTCTGCTAAACGGCCGCTCTCCCGATAACTCCGCGCTCCCCTAGCATCCCACTGTTTCGCCTGCGGCCCGGCCGCGTCGCCTTGCCGGCCCAGCAGCTTTGACAGCCATTGTTTTGGCTTGTTTCTACAGCCTGCATCCAAGACTCGCACAATGCTTGGCTACCAGCCTGTGACCCAGCCTGTGCCTCACAATGAGCCTTGCTATTGCAGGAAGCTTTCTGCTTCCAGCCGTGCGGTGCTTGGCCGTCGCTACTGCTCGTCGGCGCTATGCTGTGGGTGATCGCCGCCAGGGCTGCCAACAAATCCCACTCCGTAAGTGCAACCGCGCCAGTCCTTACTACACGCGGTGTATCAAACGCCGCCCTCAACACCACGTCCTGCAGGGTCAGACTTGTGGCACGTGTCGTCTGGGCTGCTGCCCTTCCTTTGATGAAGAAGCCGGTGAGTACCTCCTCGCCTCCAGCTTTGTCTGGTTGCATCCCCCATTTCAAGCTCCGTTCTGGTCGCGTCATCCAAGTTGCGACCCCCCATTACTATGGATCTCTCCGCACTATCCAGTCGCCTCCCTACATCCCTGGTAGATCTTCTCTCCAATACCCTGGTCTTGCATCAAACCGCACCGTATCTTCCCGTGTCTTCGCTCTGTGCCCTCTCGTCGACCTGCAAAGCTCTGTGCGACGTCATCCGCCAATCGCCCGAAGCTTTTCGATATCTTGACCTGTCGCCCGTCAAGTCCGCAATTGTACCCTTTGACGGTCCGCTCGATGGTGGCGGTATCAGTTGGCGCGCTGAGCGCATGGACGAGTCGCTGTCAGAGGACGACTTCTACTCTGGACCGCTGCGCGGCATTGTCCACAGACTCGAGAAGCAGCGCGTCCTCCGCAACGTACACACTCTTGTGCTGGACGGTCTGAGTGTGACAGCCGAGTTTGTCAAGGAGCTCATCACCGAAGACCGATACAATGTCAGACTGCTGTCGATTCGGGAAGTCAAGCACTTGAACGAGCGCAAGCTTCAGCAGTATCTCAGATACGCGGTGCGCCCATCAAGACCCGAAGGCACTCCTAGGGTCAAGGGTATCTACATATTTGGACCTCGCGATCGACAACACGAGCCAGAACCGATGCGTACGCCTTCTCCAACTGCCTCCCGTGGCGTCATGTCTTCGCAAGGAGCTCAGATTGGCGCGGAATGGAACCAAAAATCGTCAGATGCTCTCAGCAGTGCGTTAGCACGGACTACAGATAGATGGTATCAATCGTCTGGCAAGATGATCGGAAGGCGGCCTTCTCCAGAGTGGGCTGAGGTTGTTCAGGCGTGCGAGGGTCTCATATCTTTCGATGCAGTACTCTGTAGAGGACCGCGTCACGATCCCAGCAAGGCTTACGTGAGAGAAGGTGCTGCCAGCAGCACACCGCACCCGGGCTCATTCCTCAGGCCAACAATTGCCACCGTGGCGCTGGGTCCAGCTGGTTGCGAGACATGTCACTCTTCGTCTGAGGGTCCAGTCATGTTTGGCGATTCACCCGCAGCCCAATTTCCTCTCCTGAGTCCCGTACCTCTCCATGGAAGCACAGTACGTGCGGCTAAGATACCACACACAATCGATGGATATGGCCCCCCACTTCTATATATGCGCTGCGAAGACTGTCTCAAGGGTCGGTGGTGCGAAAGATGCCACAAGTGGTGGGATGAGCGCTGCTACGCCGGATCAACCGTTGCGCAACGGACCGAACTACAGCAGACCGAGCTTGCGGAGACCTTGACAACCAACGGCACTGCATCTGTGATCCCAAAGCAAACCATCAAGGTACATATGGGCCTTTGCGTAGATCAATGCCTCGTCGGCGAGATGATGGCCGGCGCAGGAAGCAACGGGATGTGGGGATGATGTGACATACTTTGGCGCGCAAGGCGCAGGCCTTCCCTGGAGACATTCACCATGTAGCTGTATCCGGACCCGGTCTCGTGACTGGACTTGGAACCTGCTTTTGGATAATGGCACCTCGGGCCTGGCTTTGTTGCGCCAAGGTATGTGCTTGATGGATCACCAAGAAACAGGCTGACGTGACGTTTCACAGATTATTGGAGTTCGACGTGACTGCTTTGGCTGTGGCCACACAGTACGTGTTACCGCTGAGTAGACATAGTTCCAGCTGACGGTCTACAGTGTATAAGCTGCAAGGAGCTGTTTATTCGACAGTGTAAAAAGTGCCAGAACGAATACTGCCTCGAAGACAACGATGCCTCGTCTGATACCATGGTAAGCGGACACATATTCCACGTTGAAGAAGACACGCATGTCCTGGATGCTGATAACCTGGCAGTGTGATTGGTGCAACTTCACCTCCCGACGGACTGTGGAGATGTACTAGCTGTCCGAGCGAATACGATGATAACGTTCGAGTAAAGGTCAAAGACTCGGATCTAAGATGGAACGATTTGTATTGAGTGTAGTTGTGACGTTTGGCGTTTATACCTATTGATACCCCCCTCCACTTTCAAATGAAATATTGACTGCTCTCAACACCTGAATGCGATATAATGTGTGAAGTCCAATTTTTGGAAACATACCTGGCTCATTTTTGCTCTTAGGCCCAAAACCTTGTGAAGGCACCGAGATCTTGGTAGGTATGGAGGTATACGACTACTATAGGCCCGCACGTGACGACTGTGGAGGACAGCCGGCGAATCAGCTCTCAGGAGCTCCGGCCAGCAATGACATGTGGCTGCCACTTTTGGGCCTTCGACGAACAACGAAACACCGCGATTGCTTCTTCTTCTTTTCCGTTCACATATTCACGCTCCAATCTGGCTGCCGATACGCTCTCTAAGCGTCGCAACGACTGTCATTCCCTTATTAACGTCCGGTGACGTCGCTCGGTCCCTCCACGTAACGAGTTCAGCCAACACGGAGACAGCAGCTCCAGGCTTCCACATCGACAACCCTCGCTTTACGCCCGCGTCAAGCGACATCTACCACACCTATTAAACCTCGGATCCTTGCGTACCCGATAGACACAATGGCATCATACGGTTACGGACAGAACCCCCAGTACGGCGGCGGGGGTGCGCAAAACCTCCAATTCTACTCCTCCTCATTCTCGAATCAGCCGGTATCCGGACACTCGACACCGTTCCAGGCCAACTACGGCGCGCCAGCAGCCCAGGCTTTTCCTGCGCAGTATGGTCAGGGATTCTCTGCACCAGGCGTCAGTGGGCAGATGGGCATGGGCGAGTCGGGGCTACGGACAGGATGGCTTGCAGCCTTTGGTGCTGAGGGATATGAAGGGGAGCCACCGCTACTTGAAGAGCTTGGAGTGAACTTCGGGCACATCCAGTCGAAGACACTTGCGGTGCTGAATCCTTTCAGGCGGCTTGAACCGCACATCATGGATGACAGCGACGTTGCGGGTCCCATTCTCTTCTTTTTCATCTTTGGAACATCTCTCCTGGTAAGTGAATAAGCGTCACAAAACGAGCGCAGATCTTAACACATTGTAGCTGTCGGGAAAGCTTCATTTTGGATACATCTATGGTATGTTTGCTCTACTCAAGTAAGGGGCGCCGACTGACATTCTGGTTAGGACTCGGACTTGTGGGCACAATACTGCTCCACCAGATCATTTCGCTCATGTCGCCTCCTATCAGCGCGGACGAGGCTGCTGCAGGACAAGACCACGGACACCAGCGTGGCTCACACCTTGGTTCCTCGTTGACATATCCTCGATCAGCTTCAATTGTGGGCTATTGCTTACTTCCTCTTGTATTGGTCTCGACCCTGGGCATCGTTGTACCTTTGGATGGACTCTTTGGCTACGTCGTCACGATTATGTCCATCATGTGGTGCTCATACTCATCTAGTTCAATGTTTACTGTCGCTGGTAAGTCTTGAAATACAGCTGATATCACGGCGAGCTAACTTTTGCAGGCCGCATGACCTCAATGAGAGGGCTGGTCGCGTATCCTATGGTACTGTTTTACGGCAGTTTCGGTATCATGGCGATTTTCAGCTCTCGAGGCACTGGGCAATTGGGCAAGGTGGCAGCTGGACAGGCATGAAGGGCCAGTCCCCAAAAGTGTATATGGCGGATCATCAGCATACAGCGCATGGCGTAAGATACCTTGATGTAGTTTACAGATTTTGCAGAGGCAAGTTTGACATTCACACCCTGAGCACTGTTGAGCCAATCGGCGTGCGGCTCTTACTAGTGTATCGCAAGGAATGACGATGAGGACCGTACCCTGCTCTTCCCGAGCGGCCAAAACTTTCTCCCCCGAGACCACCGCCACGCGCAATCAACATATATCCTTCAGTGCATCTTCTGCCCAATTTGAATTCACTTTTGTACAATAATTAATCATGGGCTGGTTTTGGGCTGACACTACACCTTCGGCACCCGCCACACTCGTTGCGCCGCATCCTATGCCCGCAGGCGATGTGAATCCTCCTGTATGTTCGTCCTGCGCATGCAATATATCATGCTAACGTATCACAGCCACAATGTCCGATGCACAAGCCCGCGAAGGCGCCTGTGCAAGCAGAGAAGGCGCAAATCCCCAAAGGCGCATGCCCCTACGTACCGCCTGAGAACGCATCCACCCCCGAGCCCAAGACCGGCCTACTCGCAAAGTTGAATCCGCTCAACAACATGTTCTCCGAACTCGACAACAAGAAAGGCTCCGTACAGTCTCGCGATCTCCCCCTCTCTCGCGAAGCCTCCACGATCCCGAAAGGCGACGGCTCGCTATGGGAGTACCCCTCGCCGCAACAAATGTACAACGCCATGTTGCGCAAAGGATACACCGACACAGACGTCACCGCCGTCGAGTCCATGGTCTCGGTACACAACTTCCTGAACGAGGGCGCCTGGGCCGAGATCATGGGGTGGGAGCGCCGGTTTGCGCGTGGCCTGAAGGAGGGCTACGAGATCTGCAAGAACGGTGAGCAGCTCGCCGACCTGAAGCTGGGCGTCGGCACCACCGAGGAGGGCATCTTTGACACAACCACTTGGGACGTGAGAGACGTGCCGCCCCCGAAGCTGCTGCGCTTCACGGGTCGCCCGACCGAGAGGACGCCCAAGGCGACAATCACGCAGTGGCTGGGCTGGATCAACCCTGAGAAGTACGGCACGGCGCCGCCGTTTGATCGCCACGATTGGTTCATTGAGCGGTGCAACGAGCAGGGGTGCAAGGAGGTTCGATACGTAATTGACTACTACGAGGGCGAGGCCGAGTCCGACGACGAGCCCGTGTTTCATCTGGATATCAGGCCTGCTGTTGACGGACCAACCAGCGCGGCCGAACGGCTGATTCGCTCAGGCACCGAGTTCTGGTGGCAGGCCAGCGGTGGGAGTGTGAGGATGCTGAGGAAGCTCCAGGAAGAGAAGAAGCGAAGAGAGGAGGAGGCATCTGCCGCCAGCAGGCACTACAACTAGGTCACCAGTTTGCTAGCACGGGCTGGAAGAGGTGGAATGTATAACGGACACTGTGTATGAGGCATTGCGCGGCGTTTTGGCTTTCATTTTGTATGCTGGGGTGTATAACACATGGATGTGTTTTGCCAAGTTCTGAGGCACCTTTTGCTTGGGCTTTTCGTTTCTCTCTATGTACTTTCTACTGCACGCAGCTCAGAATCTCTGCTTCGTAGTTGTTGTAAATTGATAATGACGATACGTCTTCTCTTGTTTACGCGCCCTGTCGCGCTATGTCGCGCCTTATCGTGTTGTGGTCGCGAGGGTTTGTTATGAGACGGTGAGTGTGCGGCACTGTCCCCACGAATCTTGCCAAGTCATCTTGCTCAATAATAGTATACTGTTTACGAGATTGCCGCCAGCTTCCGAAGAAGAGGGGGCGATCCACGCCATCTAAAACCCACACGCACACACAAGGCACTGCCATCAGCAGTTGGCCAGCGCTTCCAGAGTGGGGACAGTTTCAAGCCCAGTGAACAGCACTCGGGTGCGCGGTATATACCAGTGCGCCATCAAGTGCTGACTGAGACGACCAGCATACGACGGCCGCAACGGCGTGACCGCACGACCCGCTCTGCAAGGTCGAAACAGACAGCCACCCACGTCGTCCCCTCCCTCACGGCTCGCGCAGGCCGATCTCCCCTGCAACCCTGTCGCAGAACTCGGCCATTGCAACATCCTTAATGCTGAGTCCCTCCGGTCTATGCGTCGTCCACTCGACAGTCACTCTATTGTACAGATTTGACCATTCCGGATGGTGCCGTTGGACCTTGCATTCCTGCGCTACAGCATCCATGAATGTCCACGCATCGTTGAACGTCTTGAAGAGAAACTGGCGCCTTAGGCCCTTCTTGGATTCTGTAAGTTCCCACGCGTCTAGGAGAGGAGCTGCGCGGCTGGGAAGTTCCGCCGGTTGGTTTGCGGAGAAGGTGATGTGTGGGAGTGATTTGCCGGCGGCCATGGTTGGGCGCGATGCGGTGTACGGCCGCGACGGGATCGTAGATCTGTTGTACGAAGCAGCTTTAAGCGTTGCCCGGATTGGAAGATGGTAGCGGGAAGCTGAAATCAGCTGTACTCTGTACGATCTGGCGATGTCAGGCACATGGCAAGATGACTAAGCGGCGGTAATATGTGTTGGTGTTTACGTACGGGAGTGCCCTAAGGAAGCACCTGGGAGTCGCGGTCATTTGCAAAGCTAGTGCGGGCGCAACGTTATCGCTGCTTTGTTAATCTGGGGAAGGGTATCTGTTGACCTGCCAATCGCAAAGTCACAGGTTTGGACTTAAGATTGTTGACGATGCGTTTACGGTAGTGGAGAGTGGGTCGGCCAAAGCTGATCTGCAGCATGGGCCACTTTCGTTGCTTCGTCATACGGTAATCTGCATTCGTCGAATGCTGAATGAGTCTCCGCAACAACATCAGCATTTGGGTTTCACTGGTAGGGATTCGCAATCAGCAAGTGGGCAGGCCCAAGAGACTGGAATGGCGATGTTCTGCGAGTCGCTCAGTCCCTTGCTAGTCCTGGCGGTCTTGCGGGTCAGGAGTATGATAGGGTCGCGGAGTCAGCAGTCTTGTATTGCACAACGTGAGCTGGGCATCGAGCGTCTTGCAACAGGGAGCAGTGGTCGGCACGTTCGGATCAGGAGCTTGTGTTCCGTAATCCTGATGCTCTTGGCGGGAATAAAGAAAGTATTGGTCAGCGTTGCCTGCGAACATCGAATAGCAGCCCGTATTTAAACAGGACTTGCCCAAGTCAGCAAGTGCGCACCGTGAGCGCGAGGCAGTAGCGGCTTGTATCAGCATCAAAGGGTGCTGTGCCGTCAAGAGTGCCCGCAGCGAGGTGGTGATGAGTACTTGACCCGAGGCCGAGCTAACGCCCGGGTGAGCATACTTAAGGATAACAGATGCCGCCATTAGTCAACCCTCAGTCAGCACTCACCCTCAGAGCACATCAGCACAAGTAAGTCACTCGCCCCTGCCTTCTAAGCCTCGCAATGCGCGCCACACCAGAAATGCTGTCGCAACGCCCGGCGCGATATGCTCGGCGTAACAAGTGGCCATGCTGACCATCACGCGTATAGACGCGCTCTTTGCTTTGCGCCGTCACGACTTCCACCGGCTGCGCTGCACGTCACCATAGACGCGCAGTAGAGCGCTACCCTCGGTCACGTCGCATCCTCCACCACAACGCCAGCTCGTGTCGGGCCGCGCCGAGAATAGCTATAGCTCTGCTGTATAATCAGCGCCACCTGCATCTGCCTGCGACTGATCACGTCCTATAGTGAATTGAATGAGCCGCACCATCTACCCCTCGATCCGCAGCGATACTGGTTATAACATGCAGCAACCAGCCGCTCAGGTAAGCCGTGATGATTGTGTGCCGCTTCTCCGCCTTGCTGACCGGCCTTAGGACCATACCAAGCCGACCATCGAGATGAGTTAGTGCTGCCGCTATGCTTACTTGTTCGCCCTGATTATTAACGTGCGCTGCAATGAAGGCTTAAGAGAACATCTCCTCGCCGCCGGCGCTGGCCAGTCCAGTGCGCCCACGCCGATCCAGCAACCGCCTCATACCGGCGGGCCCCAGCAGCACATCGATCCGGCCATCGCCGGCTCACAGCACTACATGAGCCAAGCCGACCCCAACGACGACCCCGAAGGGCGCAAGGGACGAAGAGAGCTGTCGACCAGCAAGCGCGCCGCACAGAACCGAGCTGCCCAAGTACGTTCGTTCGTTGCGATGCACACATCACAGCTTACTAACTGCCACAGCGCGCGTTCCGCCAGCGCAAAGAAGAGTACATTAAGCAGCTCAAGGACCAAGTCAAGGAGTTCCAGCACCTATGCGAGCTGTACAAGACCCTGCAGGGCGAGAACTACCAGCTCCGCGACTACATCATTAACCTTCAATCGCGCCTGCTCGAGACACAGGGCGAAGTGCCCCCTGCGCCAGCAGGCGTCGACCTGTCCAACCGACCGCACCCCGACCCAATCAACCTGAACCCCCCAGGTCTCCAGCAGCCGGCATACCACCAACACCAGCCCGAGCCGCAGCAGTCGCAACAACAAAGCCCCGGCTCCAGCAACAATGGTGGGCTTTCAGAGCGACAGATAGGCGAACTGCAGATGGCCGCTCAAGCTGCCGCCGCAGCCCAGAACGGGCCCAATGCAGGCAAGCACCCTATCCAGTTCGAGACCGGCGACCACTCTGCCGAGAAGCGCGTCAAGGTTGATGGCGAAGCATCGCAAGGTCAGCAGCCTGAGCAGCCCCTCCTCAATCCGGCTCCAAATGCTTATTGAAGGGTAGATGAGGAGTAACGTGCTGACCTACGGCTCGCAATACACAAGGCGCAGGCTACGGTGTATATGTGCGCGAGTTGCGACAATCAACCAGGTCGGCAAAATAGGATTTATACCCGGTGTTTTCGTGTTTTTTGGACCTGGGATGGTGACTCCCGCAGGTCTGTCGTTTATTCTCAGTTACGGTGTCATGCATAAGATGCATAAGTACTAGAGACTTGTCCATGGCTCTAGTGCTCGAGCCCGGTCTTGTCGTACTTGGCGTTATGGTTTCCATGTCGGTTCACATGCGACGGCGCTCTCAACGGTGTCCACCGTGCTGCAACAAGGTTCACAATTGAGACCCTTTGAATTCGTAATACACCTTGGTATTGCTTCCAAGCCTGACTGTACTAGATGCCTCATGTCTTACGCTCCGTGACAGCCGCAAGCTCAGTTCAAATCACATGACCCAGTCCCATGTATTAGTGTCTATCTTGACGACTAGCTGTGTTCATAGCATTGATGACCACTCCTCCGAGCTCATGTCTCTCGTCTCTTTCCCGAAACCCTTCCAACGCACTACCAAGCAAACATACACTTATTATTCAATAACCTGCTCCCCAAGATATCGTACTCATACTTGCTAATCCAGCTGTCATTGCCGTGACTCGACAACCTGCCAAACACGCTCCCGCCCTTCCACGCAATAACCTGCGGATCGAGATCCCTCGGGGGCGGGGGCAGCAAGATCTCGAGTCCGGGGCGCAACTCGCGCAGGCGCTGCTCGAGAAACTCGCGGAAGCCGGGCGTCTTGCCGACGCCACCAACAAGCACAATACCGCCGGCAAAGTCGCGCATTTTCTTCTCGTCGCCACGGCCGCCTTGAGCAAGGGACTCGAGAATGGCGGAATCCAGCGGCATGATGGGAAGGATGGCATCACGTGCTTCAGCGATCTTGACTTTCTCGAGGACGGGGTCGCGGAAGATGAGGCCGGGGGCAGGCGCGTCTGTGTCGCCCATGGGCGTGTCGCGGTCGGGGTTTGGGGTGCCTGCTCCATCTGGGCCGGGAGAGCCTGCGACGGATGAGCGCGGTGTCGCTTCGTTATCATTGAGGCGGCCAAGAAGGGTGAAGGGCGGCAGTTTCTGGGGAGTTGCAGCGATAATGGGTTCCTGGGCGCCGTTGATCGAGGCTTGGCCAGATCTGCCGGCTGCGAGCTCGAGGACGACAAGTTGGGCCGCGGAGATTGGGTCGTTGGGAGAGCTGTCGTAGAGATCGACGGAGCGGGGGACGACAGTCCTGCGCCCTTCCAGCTTCCGCGAGTTGTCGAATATCGAGGGCTTGAGCAGACCCTACTGGAGTCAGCACTTCAATCAAGAAACAGATGATATCACTTACCATAACAGAGAGCAATGTCTCGTCGTATGTCTTGAATGTATACTTCCGTGTCTCCTGGCCCGAAGCCCGAAGATGGAAGTCCCACGTCTGGACCATGACAGAACCCTCATCCATCGAACAGAATTTCTGCTTCAGCTCCTCCGCGAGCAGAAAGTCGTACCGTCTCCTGAGATTGATGTCTGAGTATGGAAAATGACCGTACAGCATCATCTTAATAAAAGTTTCCGTGATATCTGCGCCGCCCATTTTCAGGTGGACTCGAGACTCTTCCACACAGAGACCTTCGTCGACGCAGCAAATCGACGTCTTCTGGGCGCCAATATCGACCACACACAGCTTGTCCTGTCCGGCTCCAAACGTTATGGACAAGCTCTCCTGTTGCAAGCATACCTTCCCAATCCCAAGGTCTCGTATCAGGATGTCAAGCATCATTGTAACGTAATTGCGTTCGTACAGGTCTGGTATGATAAGTACGCATTTGTAGTTAGTCAGGTCCTTCATCTTAGTGATACCGAGGTGGTTTCTGAATGCCTCTTCGAGAATCTTGGATATGTCGTGGTAGATCTGGTTGCGATCTTGATACTCGCTTTCATTGAAGGTGCCGTGGCGCAGTGGCCAGAACAGCTTGTAGCGGGGGTTCGAAAACTCGGGTATACGCAGCGCATCATGGCCTGTGAAGAAATGCGGCGCCTTCTTTGGGTTCGAGGGGATTTCTGTGAAATCGATGCGATTGATGTCGTTGTGCTCGGAGATGATCTCAGGTGGTGTCCGGCGGTTGTAGTTCGTGACGAGGTCTTTGGAGTTGGGCAACACTCTGCGTTTGTTGGAGCGCATTCTTGTCCTAAGCTCCGAGGACATGGCCATGTACTGATCGGCGAAGTCTTCGTCAAACCACTTCTCAGGGAGGGCGTCTGCTGGTACTGCGCCCTCGACCTTCATGCGCTTAGGGCTGGGCTCTCCGCCATCTTCCTCACACTCGCTCTCTTTCCACCTCCGAGCAATGACCATGGGTATTGTTTTGGGCAGAGCATCGGAGCCCAGACCTATTCTCAGGTTCTGGCTGCCCGGGTGTATAACTATAAGCCTAGAAATATCCGCGCGCGAGGAGTCCAACGAAGCGTCAACTTCATCGACAGCGTCGTCAGCCTGTGGGGTTGCGCCTTCTGCCGCCTGTGGAACGCCCAATGCGCGCGCGCGGTCTTTATCCCGAGCTTCTTGTACGATGCGCGCGCGCTCTTCGTCTTTGGGGAATCGCACAGCCAGGAACTGCTCGTCGCGCTTGAGGAATTCCGTATAGTAGTTCTTCTGGTTGATCATGCCCACTTGTGGCCACGATGAGAGCTCCATGTTGTTGTCCGTCCGCTCGAGGCCTGCGCCCTGTTGTCAGCAGCCGGTAACAGCGGTATACGATCGTCCTACCTTCTTGCCTCAGCTGGGCTCTACCAGACTTTTTGCCGACCATGATGGCTATGTGGCTGTGGCGCGTTGGTTTCTACGTATCGGTCCTGCTCTGAGCTCTGGGCAAACTCAAAGTTGGGCGCGCTGTCTGGGTAGCAGTGTCTCGTCGTCGTCACAAATCAAGCGCACTTGCACAGCGAGGAGAGCGAATCGTGTCGGCCGCTGTATTGGGCGTCCGCGTCGGTACAATCGAAGGTCAAGGGGAAAAGGGCGGCGACTGACCAAGGGAGCTGTTGTAACAGTTGCGCCGTGGTTCTGCTGGACATGTCGCGGGCGCAGCTCACCCGCGATTGGTTCCTGATCGTCGGCTGCACTTGCCGCCGCACCTACATACGTGCAGACTTCCTGTTCCAGACACAACACACCTGTCCTATGAAACACTTTCACCGTACGCCGAGCGACTCGGCTAGGGTTTTGGAGACCTGTCATTGGCATTCATTCCGTTCATTTCGATCCAACATAGCGAGAACAACGCCGAACGTGTATTATGCAACCCCTCACCCAGCCTCGCTGGCTATGCAAGCTAGAAGAAAGCACACCATCCAATGTACATCGCCGCTTGATTGATCGGGTCTCTTGCCATTGCAATCAAAGCATCCACGTATCCCTCCACACTCAATGGCACCGACTCCCCCTTTAAATACCCGTTCACCTTCGTTCGCACGCTGTCCAGCACCTCCTGCGGTGTATCCGGAACTCCAGCAATCTTCTTCCTCCTCTTTGCACCCAAGAAGTCGGCCGTTGGGTCGTGCACAAAAGTCTCAAGAATCGTGATCAGGCTGTCTTCGTGCTGCCGCAGGAGGCTGTAAACCAGCTCGGCCGCCTTGCGGAAAGGACCTTCGACCCCTTGCGGACCCATCGCATCCACCATGTTGTGCGTGAGACGAAAAGGTACAAGCTCAGGCTTCTCGAACGTCAGACCTTTGTCGAACAGGCAGTTGAAGTCTACGTGGAAGGTGCCACCGTCGCCTTGCTCCAATAACACATTCTCGCCGTGTCGATCGCCCAGCCCCAGTACATGGCCAACGATACTCATGACCGCGCAAGAGCGTGTGTAACGCAGTCGCGCTGATAACCAAGCTTCTGGCTCTGGAAATGTCTCGACGAACCATTCGTGAAGTACAGGCTGAAACTTGCCCAGTATCTTCTTCGTAAAGATAGGCACCTTTGACGGTGAAGATGAGGCTTCGTTGAGCAGTACACGGATCTCTGAATAGTCGATTGTTACATTGTGCTGGCGATAAGATCGGATGATAATATCGCGCATGGGTTTAAGGCCTTCGACCCACTCGATGGCTCCACACTCTTCGTTCAAGGGTGTCACCGCATACGTCTTGATGTACAGGCGACGCTTGCTAGACTCGATGTCCTTTTGTAATGCACGGTTGATCATAGCATTGAACTCCATAAGACGCTGGTCTTTGCGCAGATCGTCCTTGGGTTTGCAGAGGAGACCGTAGGATCGACCATCTGAACCTCGCACATTGATTTTTCGTGGACGTTGCAGCGAGGAGAGCACCAGGACATCGTCCATAAACGCATTGATGGTTACGGCATCCTGTGGGAATGGGTTGTGAAGACGTATCGTCTTGCTGTCGTTTCCAGCAGGGAGATTCGGCAACATGTTTGCTTCAATCGGCACGACCAATTGGCTAGGTGCAAGCTTGTGACTGAAACCCAGATCCTTCGAAAGACTGACGTGGGAGACGCGTTGCTCGACTGGGGCGTCACACGCAATCAACAGCGCATCCGTCAAGCGTTGCCCTTGCACGATTACACTCTTTAGGTCCAAAGACCCGTTCTTGCGCTTCGATGTGTCGCGCAACTTCTGTAGTACAGCAGTGCCTCGTACTCGACGATCGTCTTGCGTCGAATGGAGCACTGCCAGTAAGCTCCACAGCGTCTGTTGTGGATATGCTGCTGCGACTCGGATGATGATAGACTGTAACGATTCCCAAACATTTTTGTTTGGATGACTGATACGTGTAATGATCTGCGGGAAGGCAGTATACCATGTGTAGGCAGGCATACGCTCGCTAGCATATCTTTTGAGGTATTTGTTGATGTGGTCCAGATAGGTGATTTTGTGGTCATGGAACTCCTTATCCCGTGCTGAACGTGGCACCACGTTCATGACCTCTGTTCCCAAGTCTAGCCAAAGGGTAAGGATCTTTGGCAGGGTCTGGTAGTAATATTTCGTGCCGTATACGGTGGAGCGCGTGAAGTTCTCAATGACAAGCTTGATAAGGCTTCCAGCAAGGTATTCCTGGCTTTGCTTCGTGACTGGCAGTTTCTTCTCTGACTCCAATAACTTCAGGTAGTATCGCCCCAAGTAATAATGGCCTTTGTCCCACTTTGGATATGACATGACGCCTGTTGCGTACGCATCTTTTAAGGACATAGACTTTGTTTGCCCAGCGCGATCGAGCCACTTGGCTAAGAGGAGTTGAGCATGGCTTTTTACCTTGTTTACGTTCTCCGATCCACGCCATTCTCCAGTTATAGATATAGTCATCGGCACATTGTCGCTTTTACCAAAGACGTTACTATTGATAGCGCCCCGCAAGTTTGCAATCGCCTTTCGGTGGTGGCCTTCTTTCCACAAGAGTTTCGAATACTCGATCTTCGATGCACTATCTCCCAGCTGTTCGGCATGGATAACAGAATTGAATGCGGTCGTCATGAATCCACCTTTGCGAGCAAGTCGTCCTGTAGTCAGCCAGGCGGAAGCAATGTCTAGGTCACTGAAGTCGATCCTGTTTCTGTCAATATTGATGAGCTCGGCGTGTGCTTGGATAACTTACTTCGAGACCAGCATGGTTGCGCGACGGATACCTAGAAGGTACTGCTTGTCAGAAGTGTAGGCACCGACGACATCTAGTCGACGATCCAAGTTCTCAAGTATGACCTCGCGTTCTGGTGTGGTAGAGGTCATGACGCCACTGATGACTTCTATCTCATATAGAGCGTGCAATTTCACCAGTGTATCGTGACATGCTTGTAAAGAGTTGGTGTTTGACGGAGATAGGCTTTGCGACAAAGTCCCGCGAAGATTAGCGATGATGGTTCGGAACTGTGCTTCATCTGTCTGGTACAGTGCAAGCAAAGCTTTTCCAACGCCTACATTGAAATTCATGGTTACACCAACGACTTTGTCAGATGAGGCACCAAGGATTCGCTCCAGCTGAGTCCATTTGCCAACCGACCAGGCAGCTTCAGCAGCAAACGGAAGTGTGCTCGCTGAGACTGTCGAATCGGATGCGTGGAAACCATCGACATAGTTCAAAATGGCGTCTAGAAAGGGTCAAACTTGATATGCAGATGTCGTGAAGAAACTTACCATACTGGCCTGACTCTTTCAGGCACGTTAGAAGGTTAATCCGGGTGTCCACGTCGTCCGGTTTCTCAGCCAATGATATCTCATACCAGCTCTGAGCTGCGGTCCATCGACCAGCCTTGCGGTCCTCCATGATCTGTTGCTCGGGGTTGAGGACTTTCAGGTGAGCTGTGATACCTTCTATACTGTCAGGTTCATCAATCTGTGCGTAGATGGATTGTAGGTGTTCCAATAGATCGTCTTTCTCAAAGACTTGATTTGTGTCGGTCTTGAGTTGCTGCTGCTGACGATAATATTGTTCCCAGTGGAATAGAGCTCGGGCGTATGAACCACACTCGACGGCGCGGCGAGAAATCACTTCGGCTGGGATTTGCTGAAGGATACCCTCTACGCGACTGATTTGCTTGATTGCGTTCATTTCTTCCTCTTCTGAGACACCTCGGCCAGTCTTGCCCGCCATGATCCTGGCATCGGCGACAGATTTCTTCTTCTCCTGCAGCCACAGCGAGAGGTAGTCCAGAACTTGGAAAACATTCTGAGTAAATCTATTAGCAAAGTAATACTCAGCGATACTTGCGACTTACCTCGCTGCATTGCTTGACTAGCACAGCATCGTTCTGAACGGTAGGTTGGATATCATAACGCAATACCGCCATCAGCTCTGTCCCTACGTGTGTCATGTTTTGCTCATCGTCAGACACGATAACATTCAGAGCAGCAAAAGGGAGTATGAACGTAGCGATCGAAAGATCGAAGCCTCTAATAACCCTGGCCAGTACTGGAAATACCATTTCCACATTGACGCCCTGCCCCTTCTGCAACAGGTCGTACACAAAAGTTTGAAGCCAGGTGCCATGACTAGTGTTGCCATCGAAGATCGGATATGCAGGAGATTTGTAGTTCAAGGCGGGGTTACGGTTGACAGAGTATCTCGAGTTGAGGAAAGGAGTCAAGACATTCCTCGTAGACTCTGGAATAGTGTTCCATCTTTGAACTTCCGTGCTGATTTGTGAAGAACGAGGCTTTGCGACCGCTAGGGCGCTGAAGCCACAATGCTTGAGCATCTCCTGCATCACGTACGCTATCCATCCTTGTGAAGTGGCGTTCGTAGTTGAAAGGAAAACTTTGACAAGCACTTGCTCCAGTAGAAGAGCTACAAAGTCGATGTCCTCGTCCCGTCGTGAAAAATTCGATAACATAAGGACGCGCCTCTTTTCACGTACTGTTTCGACTCGGTACGGGTCGAGACCACCAATGGTACCTAAACATTGTGCGCACAAGGTGGCAATGTCTGGGTAATTATCTGAGAATCGTATGCTGGCATCCAGGAGTGATCTAGTAAGCCCTGCCAATACAGGCAGTGGCTTCTGACCCACTATTGCCTGATGCAAATGCTGCTGGTTGATGTCAAGATATGGCCCAAGCTCTCGGAGAGCCTGACGTACGACCACCGCATTTTGATCTTTGCACCTGATGCCGAATGCTTGAAAGATCTTGACAGTCTCCACGTGTGATTTAAAGCGAGCCAACTCGCCTTCGGTCTTGGACAACATTGGGATCGTTCCTAGCGAAGGAAGATACTCGATTCGTGCCCGAAGTTCTTCGTCATACTCTTGTGTCAGGGCTACGATGGTTGTGTTTGCCAGAAGCTGCGTCTCTTCTGAAAAAATGTTCCAATGTTCCACAACCAATGCGAATGTCTGATCAACTACAAGCATCGTGTCGTCCATGTCAAGAGCGCCAAGAAAGGCTGCCCAGACTGAAAATGCATCATTGCAAAGGTCTGGGTCTGCCATCGCAGATTGTAGACATGCGCGAATCTGCATCATGTTAAACGATGCATTTTTTAAACTTTCGATAGCTTACCTGTGGCAATGCGCCGTTAACACTGTAACGAGCGAGAGCTATGAAATCTCCGATGGCTGCTATACATCTTTTGCGTTCTGGCAGCGGATGTGGCACGGTCTTGCCTTTAGTCAGTGGGCTCTCGACGATGTCTGAAAAATATGCGATGATGCCGAGGATATGAGTCTCGCAAAACTCATCCAGGCTCTTAGTCTTGGATGAGGATCTTCGTTGCCCATGTTTGCTATCTGCAAGGCGAGCGAGTGTACTGAACGCACGATGATACTTTGCACGTCAGTCGATGCGTGTGTGTAATGATAGCGCTGGAAGCAGCGTATATACATACTGGTGCTTTCTTTGGCCCATCCCGCTCCGCAGATAACAGAAGAATCTCGATGGCTACGCCTGTTATGTCTAACGCAACCAGGGTCTCGAGTTTGTCGTTGCTGCCCTCTCGCATGGCTGGCTCAATTTCGGCCAATGTCTCCATAGCGAATGATTCTGTATCTGGCACTGACTGCGAAAGTAACAAAGCAAGTATCTTTGCGAGGTTAGTCCTTGGTTGAGTCAAAACTTCCGCTACAGAGACTTTGCGAGCCTGGGCAATCTTCTCAATGACATCCCTCCTCTTCGTTAACACCAGGTGTGGTAGAGTGTACGATTGGGTCAGTACAAGCAGCTGGCGCACAGATTGCTCTGTGAGATCAGCAAGCTGTTGTGCCTTCTGAGGTTTGCTGACAATGTCTTTAATAACAGAAAAGGCGAGTATCCTCCAGTAGGGCTTAAACAAGGCCACAGGCTCGTGAGGTTCAGCAAGAGCATCAAGCTCCCTGTACGCCATGCCGCATATGAGAGCATTCGAATGCCCAAGATACTCGACTAACCGATGTAGAATTATCGGGAGCTCGAGTTCACCACACACACGAGCTATCTGACCATACGCTAAAACCAGAGTTTCTTCGTCGGCAAGCAGTCCACGTTGCACAAGTGCATCGAAGAACTCAATGACTGAAGTCCGGTTCTTTTGACGGACGCGACTCGCGATGTCGTTTCGCAGGAACACCATGAGTGCATGTGTGGCCGCGATTTTCAGCTCCCTTAGGGACCTACTTATGCAAGTAATTAACCACTGACCGAGTTCGCAAGTCTCGAGATTGAGATAGTCGGCGTCCGAAATATGGTTAAAGACCCGACCTATAGCAACTGCCATGAGTATCCGAGGTCGCGTCGAAGTCTGGAACTTGGTCTCTTTTGTAATTGTGAGGAGAGCGGCCACGACTTCTTTCCAATCCTCGCCTTCTTCGCCCCTGTTCCAGTAAACTCCTTGATTCCTACCGTTGGCGATTGGTTCATCGCAGAGCTTACAGTCAAGCTCTCCCCAATGTTGTGAGCCGGTCCTGCTCGTTTGCAGACACTGCGAGCCTGCGCAGGCGATCTTGCCCAGGGCGAGCAGTATTTGCTGCTGTGCGATCTCGTTCTGCTTTGGATTATCTGGTAGAGAAGAGTATGTCATCCTGGACGCGTAAGCTAGAGTGCCTCCGGAATGTGCAGAAAACGTACTGTACAATGGTGTGGAGTTTCGAGAGACTGGTTATTGGGGCATCTTGCGAGCTGCTGTTTAGCGACAGTATGAGATTGCGATAAGCCAAAGTATTGGCGCTTTCTGATGATCCATGCAACATCTTTCGTCGCTTTGCTGGCCTGTCCTCGTCCAGGTTCAGATTTCGGAACACCTGAACCCACTTTGTCGCGTCTTCAGCGATTTGGGCGGATGTAAAACTCGCTGCTCCATTTGAGCACAGCTCTTCGTGTAAGCTTTTAGTGTTCTCAGGCCATGTTTCCTCTATAGTCCAAAGACATAACGAGAGCTAGTGTACGTTAATGGCAAATGCTAGGCAGTGTCGTGTTGCGCATACCTGTAAGTCTTTTTGTAACCCGGATAGTACTTGTGTGTTCTCATAGATCCTCCTTATACTCTGCTTCATTGTGTCTGTATCAAATACTCTCGAAGGCTGACACTGCCGATCGAGCACACTTCTCTTAGGTACCTCGATCTGTGTAAAATGCCACAGCCGTGTCACCACCAGCGCGAGCTGTATTTGGTTGTTGTCTGACATTGGCAAAGTGTTGAGAGTTTCGATTAAAGAAGTGACGCTGCTAATCGTGGTCAATGCAGTCTTTCTCAGACTCAAAGAGTAACCTCTTTGCTCAAGGTCAGGGACAACAAACGCCCCAACAAGCTCCACATATAGAGCGATTGTTTCGTCATGTAACGGTCGCATTGTCGTCTCAATAGTCCAACGTCGAAAGTAGTGCCATAGCTCGTCACAAGTATCCAAGATCCATGAGTACTGTTGCTCGAATAGAGCATTGCACTGCCCCCGCCGTACTGAACTGCAAAACGTGACAAGAATGTTAAGACCAACATAAATAGCTGCGACAGGTGAAGAAATTGTTCTTTGGAGGTTGTGAGGAACAGCAATCAGCTGCTCGCTTTCTGGCCAGAAGTCATTGAGGCTGCTTATGGAGGGAATCGCAACGCGGAAAGACGCAGCTTGCGCTGTTACAGGTTCTTTTACTGCTTTCAGCTCATCCCGGATGCCTTGGGTCTATCAGTGAATGTTCTACTAGTAGGATTGAAGACTTACAAGCAACGCTAGATTTATACAGCTGCATCACAGTAGCAACCTGGCGAGAGTAGGTCGTTGATTTAGTGAGAACAGTGAGACTAAAATCGAGCATCTCCTGAACATGCGAGTGGATCCAATGTAGATTCGCATGTGTCAGTAAGCCAATAAGCTTTGGAAACAACCATAAGACAACCGGCGGTCGGGGGATCCCGTCGTCCTCACCATCTTTTGCGCTGAAAAGCAGATGCGGTTTCTGGTTAAGCAAGTATAAAATTGCTGTGATGCTGCGTATACCTTGTTCTCTTTGCTCATCCTGGGCGAAAGGGTCCTCCTTGAACAAGCCGTCTAGGCCGGCCTCTGCAACAACGCAGATGAAGGCAACGAGCTGGACATCGGGCTCATCTGTACTTGGGTGCTGGAGAAACTCTTTGAGGAGCTCGCCGAATGTGACTTTTGCGGCGGCGTCTTGTCTTGAGTTGGAGTTGGCTGCATTGTGCACGATTTGAGCGGCAATCGTCGAAGGTGGAGGAACCCCGTTTGTATTGACATTCAACGAAACTTTTGTTGGAGCCGGAGGTGGTGCCCTGCGTTGGGTCGAGCCCCCGCCTTTGCGGGCCATTTTGATGTTTACCTGTGGGTCATGTTCGATATCGAGAGATTGGAGTCGTGTGTGGAGCGTCCAAGTAAGAAGTGGGGCATTGACTGAGCTCGAGTGTGTTGAAGTGCCAGTGATATTCCCAGACAACGAGATCTCACTTGGGAAAGATCTGTTATGTGCGGTGGTACGTTTGTAGATTTGGCGGTTATCTGGCACAGGGGACACTTAGAAAGTTGGTAGGTACTGATGACTGCAGCGATCGACGCAGACGCGTCAGACAACTTTCGCGTTGTCCCGTGACGTTGCCAAGCACGCTTACATACTGCTCCACTTGCGGGAGCGGTCCCAATGCCCGACTGTCAAGGTCAGCCCACCAGCTATACCTACAGCGCGCACATAAACCTCTCACGAGTCACTCGGCCGCAGCCCAGTAGGGCCCGCTACCACGATGCAGTTTTCCTCGAAATCCTTCCGCTCCACGCTCCCCAACTCACTCGCCGCCAAATACCGCAAAGCGCTTCAAAAGCACCCGTTTGCGCTCTTCGGCCTCCCCTTCCTGGCAACAATAGTTGCTGGCTCGTTCTTACTCACACCGGCCACTGCGCTGCGTTACGAGAGATATGATCGCAAAAACCAGCAAATAAGTCAAGAGGAAGCGATGGGCCTGGGTCAGAATCGCAGAAAAGTCAATATGAAGGACGAATACTATGTAAGTGGGCTGTTGCGACTTCCAAGGATCTGAGGACCTGTGCACGTCTGCAGGGAAACGGCGGACTACTACGACGAATGCTGACAAGCTTGCAGCGACTACAAGCAAAGGATCTCGAGGACTGGGAACAGAGGCGCGTGAAGCGCCTACCCGGCGAGCCAGACGGCACACTTGTTTGAGTTGATTGTTCAATATGGCAGGGCGTTGTGGGATACATAAGGCATACTGCCCAAAACTTCTGGGCCTCTCGGCGTTTGGTGGATCGAAAGCATGTCTGCATGAAATGATATCGAACTGATGGACATCTGTCTAAAGAATTGGATAGGGCATTCCCGACGTTACGATGGTGTCAGCTTAGTCCATGTAAGTATCTTTGTATTCAGCTTTCTACAACAAAACTTCGTAAGAAGTGTATATTAAATGGCTAAGCTCTTTTGAACTGTCATAAGACATCGACAACCATGTCTGTCGTTTCCTACCCATTGAATCCATTCCACCCGTCGTAACGATCGTAAGGCAGCCTCAAATTAGCCGGGTTTTGACAGGTCTTTACGGTCTATAAATCCCAGAGATTCTTCTGGACGCCTGAAAAGATGATGCTGCCCTGACTAGAGTCTATGCCGATTCATGCAATTGACTCCTGCAAATGCCCAGAATGCAGCAAAGAAATAAGTAAAGGTGAGAGATCTTGGGGTATCTACTGCTTGATCTCGTAGGTGCGGCGGAACATGTCGTCGACATTGGTGAGATAGTAAGTGCCGGGCAGAATGTGTTCAACTTCGCCCTTGGGGGTGTAGTTCTTCTGAAGGTGAGCCTGCTTGCGGAGGTCGCACATCTGGAACGAAGTCAGTATTGTGTGTAAAATTGCAAAGCGAGTTTGGAATAGAAACTTACGGCATCGTAGGCCTCAGGGGCAACAACGCGCCTGGCATCCAGGCGGTTCTGAACGTCGAGTGACTTGGCAATCTGCTCGTAGCTGCCCTTCACAGTGAAGGAGAACAAAGAAGATGCGAGACCACTTCCGTAACTGAACAGAGCAATACGCTTGCCCTGGGCGGTCTGGCTGTCAACATTCGAAAGCACACTGCACAAGCTAGCGTAGACACTGCCGCAGTACATGTTTCCGCACATGGTGGGGAGCTGGATGCTAGGCTGGACGCGGGCAGCGAATCGCTTCTTAGCGAGACCCATGAAGATCTTCTCGATGGTCCTGTCGGAGACGGAGGCCTCGTAAGGGATATCCTTGATTTCGGCAGGGACCTCGGCAAAGATGGGGTTGGAGGGGTTCTGCAGATAATCATTGTACAGGAGACGCGCGTACGACTTGGACACGAGCTTGCAGGTGGGTGCATGGAAAGCCATGTAGTCGAAACGATCGAGAGGGGTCTCTTGCTCCTCAGAGTGCCCGTTGACGCCGTTACCGTTCTGTTGAGACTTCAGTGTTGCCTCACGCTCGTTGTAAGCCTTGTAGCAGGCGTCCACGGCTTCAGTGTAGCACTTGACGGAGAAGTGACCGTCGACAACAGGGTACTCGCTCGTCAGGTCGGGCTTGTAGAAGTCGTATACGTGCCTGACGTACGAGCCTCGCTTGCCGGGCTCGATAACAAGGGGAGCGTTGGGGCCGATGAGCATGGCAACGCAGCCAGCACCACCAGTGGGACGGGCATTGCCCTTGGCGTATAGCGCAATATCGCCAGCAACGACAATAGCGTCACGGCCATCCCAAGCAGAAGACTCGATCCAGTTGACAGAGTTGAACAGAGCATTGGTGCCGCCGTAGCACGCGTTCACTGTGTCAACACCCTCAACGTTGTAGTTGCCACTCTCATCGAATAGTTGCATGAGAACGGACTTGACCGACTTGGACTTGTCGAGGAGGGTCTCAGTGCCGACTTCGAGGCGACCGATGGACTTGGGGTCGATGTTGTACTTCTTGAACAAAGAAGAAACGGTGGTCAGGGCGAAGGAGTAGATGTCTGCGCAGCAAAGTGTTAGTCTTCTCCTGCACACGTTCAGACGCCTGAGTCTCTCGGGATGCACTCACCCTCGCGGTCGTCGCAGAAGGACATCTTGGTCTGGCCCAGACCAATGGTGTACTTGCCCGCGGCAATACCATCGAACTTCTCGAGTTCGGTCTGGTCGACGCACTGCACACGGGACTGTTAGTTGTGTTGACGCGAAGAATACCGCAGGCGCAAGACACAGCGCGCCCTCGCTGCTCGGGTTAACTTGCCTGGCTGGGGAAATACAGCTCAATGGCCTTGATGCCGATGTTCTGGGGACGGGAAGCCATGTTTGGTAGGGTTGTAATGTTGTGGTGGAAGGAGAGGGCAAGTTGCTCAGGCCGATGGAGGGGCGGTCTTCACCGCTTAAGTATTTTGACAGAAAGGAGTACGCGCGAGGGACAATAGCAAAGGCGGTAAGATAGCGGGCCAATACTGGCAACTCAACAACGCCAATTTCCCTTCCGATGGTGAACTTTTGGGTCCGCGGCATTACGATTATCATAGCCGTAACCAGGGTCCCAGGCCACGGCGCAAATGCAACTTCAAGACGGTCACAAATTTCTGCCGGCGTGCATAAAACACTTCTGTTCGTCACATTGTTTGGCCATGGCGAATCAAAGAACTGTGGCGCTGTACCTGGTTCTTGCAAACGCAATCGGGTGTGCCAGGAACGGTTCGATACCTCCAATCAAGTTCATCTTGGCATGCAGGGTCGAAGGTCTAGCGTCCGCAACACGAGTGGATGGGCTCATGCTCGACTCTAGGAATCGTGGAACACCACGACACCGGCATCCTGAGACTTGCGGTTGTCAAAACACAGCCTTCAGACTTGCGCGGCACTACGTAACGGCAAGCCGCAGCCCTTCTCAACTCACCAAAACCACTAGCAGCACATGCACAGATATGCACAGAAATGCACAGAATGCTCCGAAGTACACAAAATGCACCGAAGGGCAAGGGGTGTTTTGTGTAATCGAGCATCTCTTGCCATAGATTAGGCTCCAGCTTTACTTATCTAGGTGCTCACCAAAATGCTTTGTGCCGTTGCAGTGCTATGTGCATCCTCTATCTGGACTCCTTGCCAGCATAGCCACTCCCGTTCCGCAGTGATTGCCGACTCAAGCGGTCGTCCTTTGTGTGTAGAGCAGAGCTAGCAACGAACAAGTGTTTGATGGCGAGCGGACCATAGTCTCTGTGATAGATAGTCTCCCCGGGCCTTTTCCCGCTTTGCTCGCCATTGCATATTTGTTTGTTGCCGACTTTGTCTCTAATACGCCTAGGCTTGCAAACGGCTGTCCAGAGCCACATAGAAGCAATACGCCGCCAACGATCATTATGGATACAAACACCCGCAGACGGTAGGAACCAACACGTCGTGCCGTATAAGCTGCGAGCGTGATGTCATACTCGGATATAAAGTTGAGACTTGAGCATCCGCAGGCTGCACCTGTCAATCGAGCGGCACAACCTGCATGAACTTTGAGAGGACGTATGCATGTCGGAGCAATTACTCTCCCGGTCAGTCCTGTAGTCATAGTACGACGGATATACAAGGTCTGCGCAACACATGCTTCACATGTTCTCGCCTCGTGTCTGCATGGTTCATTACTGCCTAGCAACATGTGGTAGAGTATGTACCTCCAAACACTACTCAGTGCTTGTGAAATGCACCGATACCTCAGAGCTACAGCAGTACCTGTGGTGTTGTTCTCAGAGGTGCATACATAAGTACCTAGGTATGACATGCATGCTGGATCTGAGGGTGCCACGCACTGTGTGCTGTGTCGCTCGATTGGCTGTGACCAGACTAGCTCGGCCGGAGCTCGGAGTATCCACCGTCTCGATCTGATATGAAATCTTTATCAGATGGGGCTTGACGAAAATTTGTCGCAGCAGGACGGGGCAGGATGTCATCGCCTTAGGCCATTGCCGAAGTAGGGCCAAGGCAGCGAACACGTTGGAGAGAAAATCCGAGTGAACGCAAGTGTGGCTCCATGCGGCAACAAATGTTGGCGCGCACAGACTCGGTCGCAGGTGCAATCGCGGTCGCGGTCCTCCATCTACCCGTGCATGGAATCGTGCCTTAGATTGATGAGGAGGCTGCGACCATGCGACACTCGAGAGGACAGAATCGAGGGCCGAATACTCACTGGTTGAGATGGGGCGTACCGTTGGTTCCCAGAGCCACGGCAGGCGAGTGGGCCACGGCACTGAAACGAAAGCAAGGTTGTGCTCCTAGCGCTGCTCTGCTTTCGAACTTGGCGTCTCAGGCTCAAGGCTGTTCAGAAGCGCTCCACCGGCGACCACCAACATCCACGACGCCATTCACGACCACCGACATCGCTGCCCACCTCGCCCCCACCGCCCACAGCCGCTTCTGGGCGCGCACCCAGTCGACTCACATCACGTGGACCATCTCGCGACGCCGCATCGAGGCTTGAAGGGGGAGATAAGGCCTCCGTGGGCCTCAGGGACCGCACCGTGCGATGCAGCGACGCAATAGCCACGAGAGCGCGCTCTCGCACCGAGAGAGCGTGCACGATGTCTTCGACGACGAGTATGAGATCGACTTCGACGAGAACGACTTTGTGGTTTCGGACGGCCTCGGCTTCCGCCAGACGCACGCCAACGCCGAGGAGCCGCGAACTGGCCTCCCGCCGGATAGCGACCGCGATCGCGACCGCGACAGCGACAGCGCGCCGCAGCGGCAGTACTCAACATCAAAGGCGCCAGGCAGCGACCTGCGACGCACTGCCACGAGGAACAGCACCGCCAAGGTGCGCAATTCCATGGTGCAGGATGGCCGTCCCGCGGGTCTGAGCAATCGACCGCCCGTCACCCAGTCACCGCTGCACCACCGCGACTCCGTCAGCTCGACGGCCTCCTTCGCGACCACCAGCATGTCGGAGAATCCCTTCGAGACCGGCCCCAGCCACCCGTACGGCATGTACCCTCAGCACACCATGGACCGCTCGAGCAGCATAGCATCGGCTTCCACGGGGAGACCGGACCGGCCAATGTCCGTTCAGCGCCCAGCGCACCCATATGCCATGTACTCGCAGAGCGGCCTGGACGACGAGACGCCGGACCAGCCTATGCACGCCGAGCAGCCCGCCGTTCCCCCAATCCAGACAGCTATGCCTGTCGGCTTTCCAGGGTTAAGCAATGGCTACCACCGAGTTCTAGGACCAGACGGCGAAGAACAAGATATCATTGGACCAGATGGCCATACCGAGCAGCTGCCGCCCTACTCCCGATATCCAGATGAAGGCCCCACGAAGGCTTCTATGGCTGCCGAGGCGAGCGCATCGCGTATCATTCCCGCGCCATTGAACCCTGCCATGGAAATCGAGGATCCCTTCAGTGCGCCAGCATCGCCCGTATCACCGGTCAGCGAAGTGTCATTCTCAGCGCATGTCCTGCCGGCCGCCGCCGCCGCCGCCGCCGCCGAACCGTTGTTACCTGCCATTACACCCGCTCGTCTCCCACCCCAGAGACCAGAGACCCAGACAGGCAACTTGGCCCCAATCTCCTCGGCCAACACTATTCCGGCTGCACCATCCGATTCGTCTTCAGCTTCTCTATTAACGGCCGAGTCCGGCGAGTTCAACGAGAAGTACAACGAAAATTACAATGAGAAGGGAGAACCCGAGTCCAAGAAAATCAGTTGGCGTAAGAAGAGGTTATTTGGAAAGGTCCCAATGGGAGTTGTTGTCATAGTTCTTGTGCTGTTGCTCATCTTTGCTGTTGCTCTCGGGGCCGCAATTGGAACTTTTGCTGCAAAGAAGCAGAATAACAACGACGACGACGACGACAACAAGGGGCACGGTAAGCCGGAAGGATCACCGTATGTTTACCTTACTTTTGTCATGATGTAAAACTAACATCGACAGACTTCCTCAGGTCACGGGACCAAGTGGCTCTCTCTTTGGCGCTACACCTATTTCAACGCCTGCTGGGTTTGCATCACTTCCAACCGGCGCATTCTCTCTTCCACTCGGATTTCCACAAGAAGCTAATCCAGGCTGCCTTGTACAGGCTAACGAGTACTCGGCGTGGTCTTGCAAGATGACTTTTGCCCCAGTCATCCTCACCATCAACAGCACAGGCGTTGACTCTAATGGGAACACGCAGCAGAGGGCTTCTACCCGAGGAGGTGCCTCACTCGATGGCGTCATACAGTACGGGGCACAAACTCCACAGCTCGATCTTCAAGCCATGGAGCTCGTAATGGATCTCGACTACAAGAGCTACGGTCCAGCTTATCATTTTCATACTAGATATGACAAGGTCGTTGTATTGAGGCCCGAAGAGCTCACCGCTGGCTCAGCGTTGAAGAAGCGACAAATCGGCGACAGCATGTCTTCACGTCAAAGATTCACCGTTCAGCCCGGAGACTATCCATGGTACTGCTACTGGAACAACACTTACATCGAAGGCTACATCTACGCTGAAAACAACTCTACGGCTGCGACTTTTACCGCCTTGCCCACAATGTGGCCCACGAACTCCCCTAGCTCCACAGCCACAGACGTCGCAGCCGTCGCAGCCGCAACCCAAGCACCAAGTACAACTGCGACATATCCGACGGCAGCCGCCGAGGTCATACCAACACCCACTGTCGCACGCCGCGATGCCGTCGCAGATGCAGCGGCCTCCTCGTCGCGTATTCCACCGTACCCGCGCATCGTCAAGATCGAAGAGCGCCGCCTGCCTGACTCGCCACAGCCATACTGCCAACGCATGGTCCTGCTCGACAACGGCAGAATAGCGCCGGCACCGAATGGCAACGACCCGGCCGTCGCGTTGTGGCTGCAGGAGCAGGATCCGAGTTACGAGGAGTACAATCTAGCTTCCGTCCAGACCAAGCGCAATGTCGAGCGCCGTGGCGACCCATCGGATTCGTGTCACTGCCAGTGGATGTTCAAGTGAGAGGAATGTGATTAGCTGAAGTTTGTCGTGCGTTTGAGCGTTGTTATGCATCTACATCGGGTCTGGCCATCTACGTTGTGTTTTTCTTTTTCTTTTGCGTTTGCATATCTCAAGGGCGTTCAAGAAAGTTATGGCGCTTCTATGTCGTGTCATGAGCTTTTCTCTATTTTCTTCGATCACATATACTGGCATGTCTTTTTTTAGTAGTATTTGCGACGGGCTATTGCCGGCGTTCGCAACGAACAGGTAACTTGTATATAGCGACTGGTAGCCGCTGACGTGGGCATGATATTAGGCAAACTTGAGTGCTCGTTCAGAGTACACTCAGATTAGTATAGATAGAAGAAAGATATTATTATTGAATTGTTGTTTGTCGGTTTGTGTTTGTTATCTGTTCACTAAAATTCGTGTTTAATATAGAATCACAATCTTTATTTTAAGAGAGCATCGATTGGCATCTCAAACATGAGCTGCATACCGTTTTTGACCCAGAGTGATTCAAGTGATGAACTGATGATATTGTATGTAAAGCTTTGCAGCCATGAAGTCTCTACCGTTTACTCGGCTACCTCGTACATAATCCATCCGCTGGATGGCTGCACTGAGTCTAGACCCGGCTCTTCTGTTCCCTGAGCTGGCTTGTAATCTCTGTTCCACGCTCCGGCATGATCTTTGCCGGAGTCTGTCTTCTGACTGCTGCTCGTGGCCTGAATGCCAAAGGAGCCGGCGATCATCTTCGTGTTGTACACCTGCCCGTTATCATCAACCGTCACTGGAACCGAGGCGAATCCGCTTGGGATTTTCGAGATATCGACTTGATGATACCTGATGTCCTCCAGATCGAGGCCATAGTCTGAGCGTCTGATGTGGCGCAGTAGCTTCCCGTCTTCGTCCCACATGCAGAAAGCCGTGATCCAGCCTGACATGTAGCTGGGACCGCTGCCGCCCGAGCGCCTATCAGCAATCTTGGACCAGAAGTCGAGTACCTCTGCACTTGGCTCAGGTTGGGCGTCGAAAGTGGCAATGAAATTGCGGAGGATCGGGCGCAGGAGCTCAGCGAATGTAGTGGGCTCGTCGCCGAATTCGGACAGCCTGTTCAGTTTCTTGAGCATGGCTTCCCAGTCGCTGCGCTCGCCAAGTAAAGTAACGGATGGTATGCCACACGTAATGCCCATACGATACGAGAAGTACTTCTGCATAGCGCCCATCATCAGTACAGCAGCCACTGCGCGGTCACTGTCGGTAGTGGTGCTAAAGTCTGGCATGATCCAAGCCTGCAGATCTGGGTCCTTGACGTTGGCCTGGATCTCCTTGCTCATATGCCTTGCGAGTGCGCCGAAGTTGACAGTGTGAATGTTGCCGATGGCATAGACCTCGAGCTGTTTTTGGTCATCATGTGCGACGAAGTAACTGCGCAGCTCCTCGGCATGCGCATTGATGTAGAAGTTCAGCTGAGAAAGAATGGCGAACCACACGTCTTCCGGTCGAATAATCAGGTGATGATGCGCGCTATACGCGTGGTACGCCGCATATACGAGTCCGTTACGAGACGGTGATGTGTGAGTTTGCTGCAGCTGCTCCTTGGAGTAAGAGCTCTGAATGATTTGTTGACTCTGCTGGGCATCGTTGGGGGAAGCAGTTTCGAGGAGCTCTGCGGCGGTATCAGCCTCTCTCGTATCCCATACACGAGGCGCGTGAGTGGCAGTAGTAATGGTGACAGGCATGTTCCGTAGAATTGATTTAAATTGATTTATGGATGTGACAGTGCTGCGAATGTATATAAGTCAGAGCGTGGCGTGAGTAGAAGTTGGGAGCCTTGAGCACACTGTTCCAGTCGTTGTTGCCTGATGGCAGGCAACGTTGTGACTCATGACGTATGACAACAAAAAGATGAGTCTGAGTGTTGGCGGTATACAGACACGCATCGGAACTCTCTGTATAGGAACTATATTCGTACAAGATAAAGTGAACAGGGAACCAAGCAGAGTTGCTGGCAGACAAATTGATGGCAAGCAGATCATGCCAAGCTCTGTGACAGTTTCCGCAGATCTATTGCCAGACCGTTCGCCATCAAATATCTGATAGCCGTCAATTCCGGGAATGAGGACCTGTTCCAGCTGTGGGCTACTTAGACGTTAGCGGCAAGGCATCTTTGACCTTGCGCACAAAATCAGGAGCTGTGATGATAACGACACACCTGACATACCGCGAGCAACTCTAGAGACCGGCTATATGCTTGATGTTACCTTTTCACAAGTACATCTCAGGTAGCTTACGCGGTGGCTGAGTGGCCTTTTACGGATTGGTCGTCGAGTATGGGAGTTGCAAAGCGCTATCACTGCGTCAGTAGCTAGCCAATAACCGCAACAGATCATCAGTCTTGTAGCCAAAAGAGGCGATCCAGTGTGACAGATAGCTGACTTATCATAGCAATTGCGGAGCATCGTCAATGATACACGAACACGACTTCTGCCGCTACATTTGCGGAGGGCGACTAGAAGCACAAGTTGTTTATTATAAGCCTCGATGCTATCTCAGTTTGCTACTCTCACTCGTCCCCTGGACTCAGTCCATGTGGTATAATATTCTACTCTCGCTTCACGAACGACCCCTGGAAGACAGAAAGAACGCCGATGCTAAATAGTGAACCCGAATCGAGAAAGGTGCCATGTCATTCATAGCTTGGACTTGGTACCCTTGCGAGTAACTGTGCAATGGATCAAGCCGTTAGGGTCGGACTGGGGAGCGAAAACGGTCGCGTCTTTTCCAGTGTTCTTGATGTCTTTGTGCCATGAGAGATCTGCAAATGTCAGTACTAATCTATGACCCTGATTTCGATAACATACCGATCTCGAAGTAGTGCTTGTTGGGCAGAGCATAGTCGACGGCGTCGATCTCGGGAACAGTGGCGAGAATGGTGTCGGCCATCTTGTACATGGTCGCCTGAACACTGGCGCTGTCGTCCTCGGCGAAGATCTTCATTGTGATGTCCCTTGCCGCCTTCCAAGCACCATTGAAATCGATGGCCTTGACCTCCTCCAGTGTCTTGAAGAGCTTCCACTGCCAGCCAGCCTCAATCTCTGTGCTGAGAATGCGGTCCCAAGTTTCAGGCAAACGTGTGTACTCGTCGCGGTGGAAGCCGTGGAAAGCGGAGCCAGTGCTCTTGAGCACGAGTAGCTTCTCGATCTTGGAGCGAATCGAAGAACCCTGACCTTCCCTGGTTACTGATTCGACAACGCGAACCTCGTCACCGTCGCGGAAGAACGAATGTGGGTGGGCCTTGCCGTCGATCTCCATGCGAGTCCATCGGTGTTGGATGATCTTGACGTGTGCAGCGTGAATATGAGGGTACGTGTTGACGAAGTGGTTGCCAATCACAGCGGCGAACTGCTCGGGAGGGTCGATGGGGTTCTGCTTGGCGAGAATGTAGGTGGTCTGTTTCTGGGTGTCTGTTGCAACAACGACCGAGTTATCTGCCTTGGTGTAGCTATTCACATAAGCGCTTGAGTCGTGAAAAGTGCTAGAATTACTTACGAGGTCTCAATATCTCCCTCGAGCAGAATACGAACAGTCTGCTCTACGACAGTGTGAACCCCTGTCTTGGGGTCCTTATCAACCTTGTAGAGGCGGACATTGTCCTTGCCATAGCGGGCGTAGCTAAGTTGAGACATGGTGATGGTGTATGTATGCAATCACGGTGTAGTTGCGAATGAAGGGAAGCTCCTGGACTCAATGGCACTGAGGAATGGGAGGTAAGATGTACGAGAGCTGGGTGGTGACGATAGATATAGACCCGAAGACGCAAGCTTATCGGACCACTTTCGAGCGGAGGCGGCCGAGCTGCGAGCACACTGCTTTTCAGAGGAACGGATCACCAACAAGGTTTGGATGAGCAACAGAGGGCGGCGAAGGCCCGCTCGCATTGGTTGAGAAGCTCATCGGCGAGCTCCGATGCGGCGAAGGTGGAAGCCACCAGGATAACATCGACACGTGACCATTTTCACGCGCAGCTCCGACAGTGGAGCCTGGCGAAACGAAAAAGTCTGAAGCTTGAGGAATAGGCGATGGCCCATCTCCGTGCGGCATCACGCCAGCATGGTGTTGTGGTGGATGGAGGCGCCGCAGATGCCGACACTTGGAGGCCGCGGCGGGTGTGGAGACGATCAAACTGCACGGGCCCCGCCCGTTGCTTCGAACACGCCTTGGTGCTGGGGTCTCAATGGACCCACAAGCACTCGACACCGGTTGAGTGCACTCACTCTCTGAGCGATTCCCCTCCACGCTCCCTTGCCAGCCCCACGCGCCTTCTCAGGTGCTGCGCCGCTCCTTTTGGCAGCCACAGCCCCACAGCCACAACCCCGCTTCGAGCTCGATTGTACCTCTCCCAGGGCGCACTGGCTGATATTCACCACCACGGCTCATGAGGCACGAGGCGGGCGGCGCCATAACACCGGTATGCGATGCGGTTGACAAGTCTCTGCCCTTCTGAATGACGCCACCCGTCCGCTCCGTGAACCCGCAGGCCGACGTGCCCTCGACCGACCAAGGCTCCCTGCTCGCGCCCACACGAACCAGAGATGGCCGATCCATGTCTGCCGCCGCTGTCAGCGTTATGGCAGGCTCGCGCGGGGGTCAGTCATCGTATGCGACTGCGAACTCCGGGCCTGGGAGCTTCAGCACGCAGTTGAAGCCTACGACGTCCCAGGACAGCAGGTTGCGCCCGGACATTGATATGCATGCCATTACCGTGGGCGAAAATGACAACACCACGAGCGAGCAGCGGCGCGCCGACCTGCAGGACCAGATTGACAAAGAGACGAAGATCAAGATTGGGTCGGAGAACCTGTTGGAGGCTCTGAACGCGAAGAGTGCAAAGAACGTCAAAGATCAGAGGGCGCAGGTTGAGGAGCAGCTGAACATATCGAATAAGAAACTTGCGCAGCTCAAGGCAGGCCTGGCAACTGAAATCCAGCGTGCCAAGGAAGTGAAGTCGCCCCCAGCTGATCCACAGAGCCGACTATCGTTCTTATTTCGTCGAAACCTCTCGCGTTCGCCCTCACGCCACGTTGCGACACAGCAAGAAGACGAAGATGAAGAATCTGAGTCGCCGACCTTTGTGTTGGCAGAGATACTGCAGGCATTGGAAGTGCAAGGCATGCAGCCCGAATATTACGTCGAACGCGCAAACTCTCTTGTTCTTCTACTCAAACGGCATACTACACTCAAGTATGATTTGGCTTGGTCCATATTCGGCCTAAGAATGCAGACAATGCTCCTCAGCGACAGTCGAGAGGTTGTGGCAGCCGCGTACCGGGTTATGCGATATGCGTTTACCGACCGCAAGTCCCTCCAAATAATCCGAGGCTTACAGACCGACTATCTAGTCATTCTCTCTCTCGTCAAAGAAAGCAAAGCGAGCGTCGAGCGCGAGCAAGCACTGAAGTTTGTGCGGGCATTTCTGGACGTCAAGGATGGCGTTGAAGAGATCGGGCGTGCTGTAGTCCGTATCATAGTGGCGGTAGCAGAACACACCGAAGACCGACTTCGCAACATTGCAACTCTGACCCTCGCGGAAATTCTCGTTAGGAAACCTTCGCTTTTGGTTGACGCTGGCGGACTTGGAGTCCTCACAGATGCCCTGGGTGAAGGTAGCTATCACGCCGCCGAGAGCGTTGGATCTTCCTTGCTCTATTTGCTAGACACACCAAGACGCAGGCAATTTCTACGCTCAGGCCGGGAATTGGAATCGCCATTTGCCATGTTTACCGATGGAAATACGCAACTTGGCCACTTGCATGAGGAGAAGCTCAAAGCTAATGCCAAAGTCATCGCGTCTTTGCTCAGGAGCTGGTCGGGGCTGCTGTGTCTCTGTAGGAACGACTTCCTTCCTCTTCGGTCTTTACTTCTATCGCTACAAATACCGACTGTCCACACACGCAATATTATTCTGGAGCTCCTATTCGATCTCTTTAGAATAAAATCGCCATCCTGGTCTTCCTCTTTCCTTGCTGGTCGACGTCTGACAACATATGGTCGCGTTACGAATATGCGAAACGAGCCCGTGAAAGATGGTTCCAATGCGAAAACTGGAACTCATACCAACAAATGGAGTCTGTTGGACCATTACGTCTCTGTGGTCCTGGCCGCGTTTCTGCATGCTGGTCTGGTACCGGCCTTGCTACGTGCCGAGGAGGATCCATTGACGCTGCAGCTGAAGCGCAAGACGACCTTACTCCTCGGTGAAGTTTTGAAGTTGGCGAATGATCTTTTGCCCTCCTTGTGGAGCGCGCAACTCCAGGTCCTCCCTCAACTGCTGAAGTCAGCTGCTGAATTCGATTCCGAAGATCGGTTCGTTGCAATTGGTACTATCTATCAGGTGGACAGCGTCAATCGTACATTGTATCGATCAGGGGCGACATCCCTTCATCCTGGTAAAGGCACTGCTACGCTTGACAGTACAGCGACCGAACAACCGACAAATTCGTCCAAAGTCCAAGCCGCAATGCAGATGGATGAAGGTCAGTTCCGAACTCTGATACTCGAAAGTCAAGTTTTGAACACGAGTAACTTTCAGAAGTGGAATTGGAATCTGATTCAAACCGCCATTGATGGCCCTTTGCTGAACCCGAAACGCCTTGATGAGGCTTTGAAGGTCACCAAATTCGTACACCGTCTTTTCAACTTCTATCGCCCGTTCAAGTTCCGATTTGCCGACGTGAAGAACACGAAGCCAAATCAGCGATATGTACGTGCAGGATGTGCACTTATGACCAGCCTGTTGCAGAACCCGGAGGGCGCGAAATATCTTAGTGAGAGCAAACTTATCCGGCAGCTGGCCGAAAGTCTCTCGCACTTCGATAGAATGAGCGGCCTCACATCCGACTCCCCTCTCTTTCAGGCTGACCGCATGAGCGAAACTCTTACCGGAAGCTATTTTGCTCTGTTAGGTGCATTGAGTAAAGATTCACGGGGCATCCATATTCTTGAAAGATGGCGTGTCATCAACATGTTCTACCACATCGTTGAGCTCAACGGTCGCGACGACCTAATACGGGCTCTGCTCAGTAATTTGGATTACACTCTCGACGGACACTTGCGTATCATCATTTCGAAAGCCATGACGTCATGTTCGAAAGAAATCCGCATTTTCGCGACGGGCTTGCTGCATAGGTATGCGACAAAGCCAATGCAACTGTCGGGGCCACAAGGCGTCGCAGAATGGGCTATCAAGTTGCTCGTCACCCAGCTGTATGATCCCGATGTCGAGGTTTGCGAGGTTGCAATAAAAATTCTGGAAACGGCATGCAACGAAACCGAGTCGTTGGAATTCGTCGTTAAGTGTCGTCCTGCATTGGATCACTTGGGCGAAATTGGTGCGCCTTTGTTGTTGAGATTCCTGTCGACTTCAGTAGGTTACCACTATCTGGATGGACTGGACTACATCACAAGAGAAATGGATGACTGGTTTCTGGGGAGGAACGATGCTTACGTGGTTCAAATCGAGGCTACCATGGCACGCGCATTGGCCGACATTCCCGAGAAACCATCGACATTCTTGTCATATGACGAATCCTCAGAACAGCCCGAATATGGCCTCGTACCAGCACACTTCTATCGAGAACTTACCCGAACGAAGGAAGGCTGTAAGTTACTCAAGCACAAAGGTCATTTTGAAGAGTTTGCTGCCACCATTCGTGACTTCGTAACGGAAGAAAACGACCCAGAAATAATCCTCAAGTTGAAAGGATGTCTATGGGCAGTTGGCAACGTGGGCTCAATGGAACTTGGTGCCCCGTTTTTGGAAAACTCGGATGTAGTAAAATGGATCGTTCAGATAGCAGAGACTTCCGAGGTTATGTCCTTAAGAGGTACCGCGTTCTATGTTCTTGGATTGATATCAAGGAGCTTGCACGGGCAGGAGATCCTGCTCGAATATGGTTGGGATGGTGTAGTCAGTGACTCTGGAGCAGCACTAGGGTTCTGTCTGCCATTGAACTTCAGGAAGCTCTTCGAGGTATGCGATGGAGCCCGTGGATTAAAGTCATAACTAAACAGGCGCAGATTAAACCCTGGGCTGCCAGATCTGAAGACATCAGCTGGAAACGAAAAACCGAAGTCACAGTAGCTATTACTGACAACGACCCTATCAACGCACGCATCCTCAAACTTGCAACCGACCTTGGCAATACAGTCCTCGCCAAACGAGCCGCAAACGATCTTCAAGCGTTCGTGCTGCATATATTCGGAACCGGAATGTCAACTAACAGTCGCTACAGGATCAAAGCTAAGAAGGCACCTGGATTCAGCAAACCCTCTATCTTCCGAAAGACGATGCAAATACTTGAAGCACATCACTTCCGTTTACCAGCATGCCGCTTCGTTCTAGACCTCTTCGACAAACGGGTATTGGAACAGATTGTGCTCGAGGAAGAAGACGAAGAGAGCGAAGAGAGTAGTGATTCAAATCCTGAGTCGGACGAAGAGGCATTTGCTACGTTCGGTATCGCCAAAACCATGTGATACAGGCTTCGGGATTTTCCAGCTGATGCTGATATCTTGGCGTTAGGGAGTACAACCGACATGTTACTGTACGCGTTTCCGGTATTGCACTGAACGTACGAAGACTAGGCTCAATGATAGAGACTTGCATGGGGGTTCCACGGGACTTATTTGGGGCTAAGGAATGAACACCAAATGGCTTTGTGCTTCATTTGGGAGTGTTACGCGAGAGGCGAGGCTGAAGGCACTTGCTTTCGTGGCAAAGTGGTAGCCTTTAGATAACACGCACGCCAGGTCGGCGAACCGGAGAACGACTTGCTACCATGAATACAGTAGAAAAACACGAGCGAGCATTTAGCAGACGTAGCCCCACATCAAATGCAGTCGTCACGACAGGGTCTTCGGCAAGCGCGAGCCATGGTCCCGGTGCGATGGCACATGGATGGCGGATGACAGCTCGAGAGCTAGACTCTGATTGGCCGGCGCGCTCGGCAAGTCGACTCGTCATCGATGCTCAAAAGCGTGCATGCTCAGTAATTGACAGGCCTTCAAGAGCAAAACAAGGGCGACAAACCGCCGCATCTTTCGCCGCATGTGCTGCAACCAGCTTTTAGACTGAGGGGTCAACACGCAGCGCGCGTGGTGCTGCACGAATGGTCCAGACTTGGCACCGTCTCAATATGCTGGTCATGCAAATGCAATACGCACACGACTTTTAAGCAACATTTTGGGCGGTCTTTAGCTGAGTACAGCACGGGCGAGGCCTCACACTGCTGTTGCCTTTCTCGAAATCTGTGCGCAAAGCAGATATGGTAGATTCCCTTGATGGTTCAAAAAGGTGCACTGACCTATTTTGATATTGGGCTGCTTGCTTGCGAATGACGCACAGGCCACAAGTAAGTGGGCAGGGGGTCTGGTGGGGTGTTGATGGCGGGCGGTTTTATCGATCCCGCTGAGCACAGTATTCCTTATTGATCGGGAGCGACCGTCCTTAACTAAACCTGGCAAAACACCATCGCCGATCTATAGTCTAGGGTCTATCTATGCACTCATCTACTATGTTAGGTCATGACTTCTATTCTCTCTCTGCCTCGGCTTGGTACTTGACCTGACATCTTCCTCCACATCGACCATCACATCAAACTAGCAGACCGACATCCAGCGTTGTCTTTACGTTTCCGGGCTTTTGAAAGCATTTGACCGCGTCAGTCCCGCGCTTCCGGCCACTTCTTAGTCTATTTTGCTATTCCTGTTCTTCGGTCAGCACGGTCTTCCTCAGGCTTGACGTCCGACCTTGAAGTCTAGAAGGCACCACTGGAACGTTTCACTTAACTGCGCATTAATCCCACGAGCATCCTACTATTAACCTTCGACACACACTTGCCTTCAACACCCTCAGATCAGTCGCCGTTGCTACCGCCGAGCCTTCGCTACGATCACACGACCGACCATTCCGCCTCCAGACCCATCAACCGGGTTTGACCAACACATGGCTGTTGCTGCCATCGCATAATAGACTGGATTCGTATGAATTGCCCAAGGGAGAAAGGGTGCCCTCTCGTCAACGACGTCGAGCATACCTTTGAACCGCGCGTGCCGGTCTTTATGGTTGACGATGGTTTCGAAGCAGAGGCAATGGCGGTGAGCGGCTTGGGTGCCCACCATGATGCTCGACAACTGGTCCGCCTTGTACAATGTCCCCGGTGTTCCCATCCCCTCAAAACCCCGGTGACATTGCCGTGTTCGCACACAGTATGCCGCAGATGTTTGCCAGAACCTCGACCACGCACAAATATCTCCTATCCAAATACCCCGGATCGTTTGATGGGAATCGCATGTCCACTTGTGGGATGCGGGGCAGAGCACGCTGCCGCGGAGTGCTCAGTCGATGTGACGTTGACTAAGCTGATGGAGCTGGTCACACAAGAGATAGCGCAGCACAGGCCATCATCCGAAGACTCGCCTACCTTACTTAAAGAGATCGTACGACAGGATGACATGGAAGATGCTGGCGATGAGAAACAGGAGGAGCAGACCTGCGAAAAGAGTCGTCAGCAAGTGCTACATGGCGGACGTCTCATATCGACGTATGACATGGCCGAGGCAGGTCAGCTTCGATTCAGCTCTGACGTGGAATACTCACCACTATCACCGGATGGCGCCGACTACGAGGATTTGGATCTGAAAGTTCTCGAACGCCTGCGAGAGGTCACATATCAGGAACTAGACTGTCTTGTCTGTTATAACACCATGCTGGAACCAACAACGACCACTTGCGGTCATACCTTCTGTCGTCGTTGTCTGGCACGTGTTATGGATCACAGCAACATCTGTCCGTTCTGCCGAAGGAACTTACAGGTCTCTGCCTCTTTACAGACAAGCCAATGTAGCAACGTCATCTTAAACTCTCTCCTAAATGGCTTGTGCCCGGATCTTGTCGCTACCCGCGCCGCCGCGGTAAAATCCGAGGAGCAGGCTGGCGATGAGGTCCTGAGCACACCATTATTCATATGCACCTTGGCAATGCCTGCCATGCCGACGTTTCTTCATGTCTTCGAACCTCGGTATCGTCTGATGATGAGGCGTGTCCTGGAAGGCAACAGGCAATTCGGAATGGTGATGTATAACCGCACATCTTCGGCGCAAGGTGATTTAGGCGCAGTACCCTTCCTCGAATACGGTACTTTACTGGAGATCGTTAACTACGAACTCCTTCGCGACGGCCGTAGCTTCGTGGAAACCCGAGGTATCGGCCGCTTCAAAGTCCGGGCTCATGGCATGCTTGACGGCTATAATGTCGCCAATGTTGAGCGGGTCGAGGATGTGTCTCTCACTGAAGAAGGTGCCGTGGAACAACGTGAAACAACCATGGCGCGAGTTTTCGCAGAATCACATTTCCGGGAAACACCGCAAACCCAGCTTCCTACAGATATAGCTATCGAGACGCTGTCTACACAACAGCTCCTAGACACTTGCACAGCATTTGTCCGAGAAATGAGAGAAGCCAGTGCGCCCTGGCTGCGTGAGCGTATCATTCAGGTTTATGGAGAACCACCCGAGGACCCCGCTCTGTTTCCGTATTGGTTCGCATCCGTCGTTCCAGTGCTGGAAGAAGAGAAATACGTGCTTTTGCGGACGACGCGAGTCCGCCAGCGTCTAAAAATCGTGTATTCATGGATTGGAAGGATACGTGGGCAGCGTTGGTAAGTTTTTGCTATTCTCTATCATTCTTTGCTTCCCAGAAACAAAATCGATCAGTCGAATCTTGGATCAGGGTTCGGAACGGCTCTTGGAGTGGACCGATGTTGTTCAAACTCGATTTAAACAAGCAAACTGACTCATCCACAGGGCCTCTGGCAGCGCCTGCAACATCCTTTGACTCGCGGTTGTGATCATCAGTCTCAGTCTCAGTGTCCTGACGGCCGCACGACTTCCGCCCCAACCCACCCTTTAAAAGGGTAGTCCAACTTCTCTGCCAATCTCGGCTCTTGGTTACAGTTTGAGATTGCTCGTACGATGTCCCGGTTGTTAAGCGCTATATTGCAGCATTTTGTTTGATTTCACTTCTCCAAAGATTACCCCCTTTCAGGAGGACCGGACCCAGGAGCTTGCCTGGTGCATCCGTGTCCATGTTCATACTTTTAGATCCGGGTGCTAGCCCGGGCAGGTGCATTTGAATGAGGCTGCCAAGTCTTGAAAAGTGGCATGAATGAGGGATCGCATTACTGGTGTTCGATTATGTTTGGGGACTAGCAGTGCGTTACGAAATGGTACTTTAGCCAAGATGTATGTTCAAATTGTAGATATAGAGGCAATATACATATCATCAAAGCCGATTTTTTGACCTCGTTAATCTTGCTGACGCGGGTCATTGGTGCCTGGACTAGGTTGATATCAATTTGCTCATGTAGATTCTACAATCTTTTCAAAGCGCATTGTGAGCCGTTCAATCAAAAGGAAATGGTTTTGCAGGTCTGATAGTGTAACATCGATGAATGTCGTGAGTTATAAGTTTCGCTGACGTAATGCTGGAAAGTGACGGCGCAGAGCTGTAGAAGCTGCCGACCAACAGCCCTCCCAAAACTTTCATCAGCGTATTCTTCACAACCGCCACAACCCACCCAGTACGTGGTCGTTGCGAAACCCAAAGTCTTACGCATCGCTAACAGAACGCTAGAACCCACATACCCTTACATATCATGCCTCCCAAGCAGTTCAACGGAAAGGGTGGCCGCACCGTCGCCGAGCCCAGCTTTGCGCGCAGCACCATCCAAGGTCTTACAAGCGCGGAGAACAGGAGCGTTGTCACCTCAATCGGCCTATTTGCTGTAAGCCCACCCGAATCCAGGATGAAGATGATGGCTTTAATATGCGGGCTGCGGAGCCGACTGCGAGCAAATGCGAAAGCCAGTCGCAAGGCCCAAACTGCGAAGATCGCTGTACAATGTGGATACTTCAAGCATATGCTGACTTTCTGATTCAGATTGGTGTCACCTTCCTGCACAGCAGCTGGGCAGAGATCCTCCTTCCCGCATAAACGCCGCAATAAATGCTTTGGACGAACGATCGACGAAAAGGCGAAGAAACTACCCCAGAAGCATGCGTTACAATAGTATTCAGACACCTACGAAGGATTAGTGTAATTGGAATACGGTATTGGACTGGCGTTCAGGCAGGGTGAGAGATTTCATTCGAATATTTGAACAGGCTGTACAACAAGTGTATACAACAACGACATACCCACATTTGCGCTACAGCACCACTCCTACGTATGCTAAAGCTCGCCTCAGGCGACTGTGTTTCTATGGCATGATGTACCGCAAAGGACACCCAGCCTGTCCCTAATCACCGTGTGAGGGAGGCACATAACCTAGCCACAGCTTTGGCAGTAAATCGTTTCCTTCTCGAACCAATACAGAAACAAATGGAGGCTTGGTTTTTCTCACCAGGCTCATTTTTCGTTCAGACCGTACATGCGCCAGTCGCTGCATGATATGGCCAAATTTCGCGGTTACTTCCTTGCTCCGATCAGATGTCCTGCCGTACTTGAATGCCTTGAGTTCGACACGTAGTGGTCTTACTTGAGTTCTTCGTTTCTCCACACCCTTGCATCCAACATTCACAATCAGAAGTAGTTAACTGACGTTACTCACCAAGTAATCGCAATCTAGTAAGACTCAGACGTGAGTGATGAATCAGCCCATTCTGCATAATAATATCTCAGCTCATTGATGCATCGAAGCGTACGTCGCTAACGACAAACCAGCAGACGTCGTCACAAGATAGGATCACAGCTAAGGATATGCAGCGCTGTACGATCATGATGCTTGCTGAGGTGAATACTTTATATGTGGTACACTCGAAGAGACCGCTTTCATCAGTCCGCGGTGAGTGTAATTTCGATCTGAGGCTTTATGACGTCTCGTTTGGCACGCCTAAACGTACTGATGCAGCTTAGCAGACATCGCAAGATGGATCATGATCAGCAGTACATCCTGGTCTTGACAGATAACGGTTATCCACAGGTCGATACATATCAGCAAAAACCCGACGACTTTGAAGTTCCTCATGGCAGTGGTTCGAGTATCTCTCTTCGACAACACAAGTATGATTTATCTGCTTGTCGTTACAGCACTTGCTGCTCTTGTAGCTCTTGGACTCTGGCGCCGCTATCTTACAACTATATCCGACGTTCCCGGTCCCGTGCTTGCATCAGTGAGTAGAGCATGGTACCTTTGGCGTCTTGTTCGAGGGGACATCGACACACGCTGCATTACTTTACACGAGAAGCATGGTATGTACGGTTGACAGGCAAGCTCAGATTACATCTCGTTAACATTGGAAGGGCCGTTCGTCCGAATCAGTCACGATGAAATCAGTGTGTGCCATCCTGAAGCAATCAGACAGGTCTTACTCAACCCACTACCCAAGGTATCTTGCAACTCATGATCGAATAGGTCGCAAACATGGACCTCAATTTACTGAGCGGGAATATAGGCTGAGTGGTACAAAATCATGTCCTTACCAGATGCTCGGTATCAGACGCCCATGTCAGCAACAGATCCGAAAGAGCAAGTTCGAAGGTCGAAGAACTTAGCAGCTGGCTTCGCCCTCTCTCATGTTATCAAGTCCGAGCCCTATATAGACGACTGTATTCGGCTCCTCAGAACCCGACTTCTAGAGTCCGCGGGGGCAAAGAAGCCAGTGCATCTTGATGAGTGGTTCAACTACATGGCTTTCGATATCATTGGCGAAGTCATCTTCTCGCAGCGCTTTGGGTTCCTCGAAACAGGCAAAGATCTCGGTGGTTCCATTGCAAACTCTCGGCTGCTCGTACCATACGTCACAATGGCCGGCTTCTTCCAGACTTTCCATCGATTGACGGTTGGTAACCCTCGTATCACAGACTGGAACCTTATGCCCACGCAACATATACTAGATACGACACTGCGAGCAATCGAAGCCCGAAAAAAGAACCCCGATGTTCGCGAGGATGTTCTGTCGCTTTGGATGAGGCAACATGAAAGTCACCCCGAAAGGCTTTTGGAGAAGGAGCTCCACGGCTGTGTCAACATGACTGTAGGCGCGGCGTCGGACACTGTTAGTGCCAGCTTACAGTCGTTCTTCTACCACTTGATCCGTCACCCCCAGCATCTAGCCACCGCCAAGCAGGAGATAGCGGACGCGAACTTGACCGAAGACATCGTTGCTTATGCCAATGCCTCCAAGCTTCCATTTCTCCAAGCCTGCGTGAGTAGTCTCCTCGGCCGAATGTTGTATCGCAGACCCTGACTTCATACCTCGTAGCTCAAGGAAGGTTGGCGCATGTTCCCGCCGGTCCCATTCGGTCTTGCACGAGTCGTGCCTACCGGCGGCGTCACGATTAGCGGCCGTTACTTCGAACCAGGTGTAAGTGCTCACTTTGCGATCAGAGGTAATTACGCAGGCTTGTTTTTGGTAGACAAAGCTCAGTGTCAACCCACGTGTCATACACTATAGCCGCGAACTGTTTGGTCAGGACGCGTGCACGTACAACCCGCACCGATGGATCGGCCCTCAAGCCAAGGATATCGAGAAATACTTCGTAGCCGTAAGTGGCCCTATGCTTTGGCTCTCTTCGATAGCTTGTGCTGACTGTTAGCCTAGTTTGGCGCAGGTTACAACTCATGTCAAGGTCGCAATATTGCGCAGCTTGAGATCTTCAAGGCTGCAGCCACGCTTCTGCGCGATTTAGACTTCAAGCAGGTCGACCCTGCACAGGAGTGGAAGTATGAGGCGTCTTTTGCGGCTGTGCCTTACGGATGGCCGTGTTACGTGTCGGAAAGCCTCACTGCGGTTCTTGAAGGAACGGATAAACTGGAAGATTCGGTCGATGCATGCAACATGTCTTCAAACGCTATCGTATAATCAGACTAAAAGACGCTGTCGCTTGGTATATCGCTATTAAAACAATCCGTCGACCCGAACACCGCCGCTGTAATCGAGCAAAGGGAATTATATGGCAGTGTTTATTTCGCATACCCTAAAATGTGCTGCGGTTCTGTCTGATTGGTGTCGTTATCGTCCTTACTGTATTCTGTGTTGGCTTTGCTAGCGGCTTCGTGTGTGCTCTGGTCGTAATCGTCGCGGCCAATATGTTCCCTAGAGTCGACGCTCCCCAGAGGTTTCATGCCAAACACATCTTCATCATTGTTTTTACTGCGCTCTCTCTCTGTGATTACGACGTCTTGCCCCTCTTCGGCACCTTTCGTGGAAAGACCAAAGTTGAAGCCCATTGACTGCCGCTGCTTAGATGCCGTGCCGGAGCCGAGCTTCGAATTCGACGGCGTATATGTGGCGTAGTTCTCGTCGTAGGTTGGGTACTCCGAGTTGAAGGATGGGAACAGCATGCGGATGAGACCCTTAGTAGCCGGAGCGCAAGCAGTGATGACGTGAGCAGCTGGTTCGGCGACTGAGATAACGACGCCAATGTCCCATGTTCGGTCGACGTTTGTGGGCGCGAAACGGTAGTAGTATACTATGAAGCGTCCGACTGAGACACCTGTAGCACTGGAGACATGTAAGTACGATATCCTTCCAGGGTGGAACTAATGACTTACATCCAACCCAAACTCATGACAAGAACGACTAATGCCTTGGTCTTAGCCCTCATCTGCAGATTCCATACCATGATGCTGGGGATTGGTATGATGATCAAATCCATGAAGATGCTAAGAGCGCAACTCGAGAGAACAAAGGTCCGGGATTGGATGCAAGTTCCACCTTTAACTGTGACGTTGCCGTTGGCGTCGTACTGATCCATGACAGGCCGAAGCCAGGTGTACTGAATGGGAGTACACTGCAGAGTGTTGACTATTGAGGTCGCGATTGTGTAACCAACATTTAACCAAACTGTCAGATTCGAGGTTAGTTTCTGAAGGTTAATGCTTGCAGCATAGACTCACAAACAACATGCAGCGAATACCTAATCCTTCGACGATTGTCCTTCATCCGGAACAGGAACATGATGATACTTGCTCTGATCGCGCACATCAAAGGGTGATAGATCATCTGCACCGCAAAGCTCCATTTCAAGGCGGGAAGCTTTTCAGCATTGGTCTGCTTGGGGAGATCGTAGACATGATATCCAGTACCGCTTACTATAACGTCTGTACGAGTCAGCATTGGTGTGTATTCAAGGTTGCAGAAACCATACATTTGTATATCGTTAAAGTCTGACCAAATAACAGTACTGTTGAAAGCAAGATCAGGTAGTCGTCCATTCCGAAGTTCCGGCTCAGGTAGCGTGAATACATCCGTAGGATGACGAAGATTGCACTGATGATCGGGAAGAGGCATATCATGGCAAGTGCTTCATTCTGGCGACTTTCGATCATACTGGCGACGATCTGTCGAACAATTGATGCTTAGACGCAAGAGAACGCACAATCGTGGTCGCTGATAATTGACATATGGTGTGAATCGCTACCTCATCCAATGGCTACGACGGGGAACCGGATAACAGCCCTGAAGTGAGGCTATCCTGCAATATTATACGATTCGCACCTGTTACAGATCAATGACAGCCAAGCTGTGGCAAAAAATTAAGACACTTACCTCCCAGCTTCTCTTCATATACCGCGATTTGCAAGAACCTCCAGTATCTTCACCCAGGTGTGGGACGTCTCCTGTAGCGACCAGCGGAGAATTACTGCAAGGCTGTCGAATGAACGGCGCATCTTTCGGGGCCATTTGAAAGATACCCACTATCTCGATACATACCCTTCAGGGATACGAACAGCCTTAGCACTGATCAGGCGGTTTAGGTAAACGGACTGTTGATCTACTAACCGCATGTTCTTGGCTGCCCTGTCAGATACAAGTCCCCATGATTCAGGGCCACTAATCCAGGCTGGACCGCGCCCAAATGGTCAATGCGGCAACAACAGTCTTGTCATGATTCGATGGCGCAGTCGAATTTTTTCCTAAATGCGGACGGTGATGCCCAAGGGTTCTGGCCGGGTGGTCTTGATGGTTGCTCGAGGTACGGGCCGTCTGGATGAAGTTCGGGAGACGGAAGGCGGAAGACGCAACACAAGGCATGGCTTGCAGAACCGAAAGCTTCCTTCTCTCTTTGTCAGCGCCCATCAGTGCGCGTCAGCTCCGCATGCAGATCCAAGCGGCACGCTCTTGGGTTTCGTCGATGTAGTGTTCTCCGACAGGATGTAACCACACAATCCTAGTTGACGTCTACAATCACGCATAACCTAGGCACTCGCCCTGCTGAACATGCCTGCCACTTTCGGGGTTCTTGTTTCTGCACAGGTCGCTGGCCAAAAGGGATATTGATCAGCTAGCGCGCGAGTCAAGGTTTCGTTTCTCCGACAGCTCTTTGCCCAACTCGTACACGGCACGTCTGCCGTCATCGACGTCCCTTGGCTGAACTCCTTCACGGGCCCTCCTTTCGGGCCTTTACAGGTTCTGTTAAGATCGCCTGTCAGATACCTGGAGCAACATGCAGCTCCTCGAATCAGCTTGCGATATGCCGAGGTGGGCCATTCGTCCAGCAATTTGCCATAGCAGTACCCCTTAAGTGAGCGACAGAACGATGGCTTGCACCTGTCCCCGTCACTGCCAAACGTTGCGGGTAGCGGGCGCTTGTAAAGAACATCTAGAGCCGTTGCACTGGTAGGTGATCAGCATGCTGCTATTGATCGACTGTCAGACTAATTGATAGTCATAGACTTGTTGATCACGGGACGGGAGACTATCATGACTCTGTCCACGATCTGGTTCACAGCCGTTTTGGCTGCTTCAACAAGCGCTGCATCTTCACTGACTCGTCGAGCCCTCGATGTGCTTGTCGAGGCCGACCTGGAGGTCGTCACCCCATCCGTCAGGAATCTGTTCACCCCGGGCGTGAACACCACCGACCCCAAAGATGAGACTTCCCGTTGCAAAGTATATCCAGGAGATGCCGCCTGGCCGTCCGACGAGGCATGGGCACAGCTGAACGAGTTGACTGGCAACCGCCTGATCTCAAGACCTACGCCTCTTGCTGCCGTCTGCTATCCTGCTCACCCAGACTATGATGCCGCGCAGTGTGCGACCTACTCGGCGACGTGGACTCAGTCGTACACGCACATGAACGACCCAATCGAGATGATGTCTCCAGTCGCTCAAGGCATGACCTGCACAGCACCAGTCATCTTTGACAGCCACAACTGCACCCGCGGAGGATTCCCTGCCTACGTCGTTAACGCCACCGAGCCAAAGCATGTCCAGCTCGCTGTCAACTTTGCCAAAAACTCTGGTGTAAGGCTCATCGTCAAAAACACCGGCCACGATTTCCTTGGCAAGAGCGGCGGCAAGGACGCCCTGAGCATCTGGACACACTACATGAAGGACATTGAGTATCTCGAGGAGTACGCTGATGAAGAGCTTGGCTACACTGGTCCCGCGTTCAAGGCCGGCACAGGCGTGCAAGCTTTTGAAATCTACAAGGCTGCAGATGAAAAAGGACGCGTGGTTGTTGGCGGAGAGGGTGAGACTGTTGGCGTCATGGGAGGCTACATCCAAGGAGGTAAGTGCAACCTGTTTTATATATTTCGCTTTGCTGACGACAAAGGTGGTCACTCTCCATTGACCGGTCTTTACGGCACTGGTGCAGACAACGTACTTGCGTTTGAGGTCGTCACTGCAGATGGCGAGTTTGTGGTCGCCAACTCGACCTCGCACACTGATCTTTTCTGGGCCCTCCGCGGCGGCGGCGGCAGCACCTTTGGCGTTGCGACCTCAGTCACAGTCAAGGCACACCCCGATCTTCCCGTCACCGCCTCCCGCTTCAGCATCTCCTCCAAGCAGACCGGCAAGGAGACGTTCTGGGCCGCCATCCGCTCCTACCTCGACATCAACATTGCGAACGCCGACGCCGGAACATACACGTACTGGATGATCATCCCCTCCAACGGGTCCTTCACCTTCCAATTCTCACCCTTCTTCGCGCCCAACAAGACCCTCGAGCAAACCACTGCCCTACTGCAACCCTGGTTCAGCAAGCTCGACAGCCTGAACGTCACGTACGCCCCGAACCTCACCTACTTCTCCACCTACTATGAGGCGTGGCGCTCGTCGTTCCCGCTGGAGTCGGTGCAGAAAGCCAATGTGGCAACGGGCTCGCGTCTCTTCCCGCGCGCCAACTTCGAGACGGCAGAGAAGCGCCAGGAGCTGTACGAAAACATCCGCGCGTCGAGCGAGAAGAGCCGGGTGCAGGTCCACTTCAACATGCAGGCCAAGTCGACGGCCGACAACGCGGTGAACTCGCACTGGCGCCCGCTTGTGTCGTTCTCGATGCAGTCTGTGCGCTGGCCGATCAACAGCACCGCCGAGGAGATTCTGCGGCTGAGGAAAGAGTTCCAGGCGGTCGACATGCAGAAGTGGAGGGACATTAGTCCGGGCGCGGGGAGCTACCTGGCCGAGGCGGACAGGCTGGAGCCAGACTTTGGGCAGGCGTTCTGGGGCGACAAGTACCCGCGGCTGCTGGAGCTGAAGAGCAAGCTAGACCCGAAGGGCGTGTTCTTTGCGTCGACGGGTGTTGGCAGCGAGAGGTGGAGGGTCGAGAGCGTGGACGGACTGCCGAACGAGAACGGCAAGCTGTGCCGGGTGGAGTGAGAAGTATTACAATTTAGTTTATAATTTTCGTTTTAATTCTATAATATTTGCGTGTTGGTTTATATTTTGCGTATTCTATATCCTACACACTGGGTATCATATTCCCCTGCGTTGAGAGTCGACACAACGCATTCCGCTGTTCCTCAAGCACGACTCAACAAGACCCCCTCCGATCTCCACACAGCCTCGCGCACACCCTTACCACAGCGTTTCTCTTCTCGGACCCCAACAGCCTCCTCACGAGCGCACCAAGCCCACAGCGCGTGGTTTTCCCGTTCTCGTCTCGCGCCCCCTTACTATCCCCCGCTCTCTCCTTCTCGTCTTCTCCTCCTCTCTCCCCGTTCTCCTTCTCCTTCTCCTTCTCCTCCCCCTTCTCCTCCCCCTCAACCCCACCATCCACCCCCATCCTCGTCTCTCCTCCCCTCCTCGCACCCAGCCCAGACGCTTCCGCCCCCTCGTCGGGATTGCTCAGGCCGACCAGGAACGCAGCGTAGCCCTTGGTGCCGACGCGGGCGCGCGCGCGTGTGCGGGCTGTGGCAGTAGCAGGCGGCGGAGCGGCGCCGGCAGGTTGTTGTCGAGGGGCGCATTGCGGCGGTGGGGTGTCGCTGTGAAGGGGGGTGTTCAGGTATTCGGGGGGTATGTGGTGGGCGTGTAGTATTTGGTATGAGGTGTTTGCTTGAAATGGGCACGGCTAGCTGCGTGCAGTATTGGTACAAAGTCTTTGCTCAAACTGTGCACGACGGTGGCTGCGATGGCCATCTGAGGGCTGTACTGTGACTTTATACAGGACGCTGGAGGGACGCGAAATTCAAGTCGGAATATCAGGTGCGACCATTTCAGTGTTGAAGCGCGGCTGAACCATAGAATGACTGATATCTCTACCACAGAATGACTGATGTCTCTACCACAGAATGACTGATGTCTCTACCACAGAATGACTGATATCTCTACCATAGAATGACTAATGTCTCTACCATAGAATGACTAACGTCTCTACCATAGAATGACTAATGTCTCTACCATGGAACAACACCCCAGCCGCACGACTAGGCTCAATGCGACCACCACTAGCTACAGTCTGACAGGAACCAGTGGTCCCGATACCCTGTTCCTAACTTTTGCGCTCCACGCGACTTTTCCGCGCGGTGCTCCGCCAATGAGACAAGACAAGAATTAAACGCCCAAGCTGACCCAGAATTACAACAGCAATATACAAGTAAAGGCGCTAGCTTTAGCGACCCGATCTTTCCTTGGTCTGAGCTCTGCGCTTCTTTTGTGTCGCTGGAGGGTGTTAGTGGGCGCTGAGGAGAGTGTGGGGAAACGTACCTTCGTCGTATACCAGGAACTCGTGCAGAGCGCTTCCTGTGGGTACCATGGGCAGAACGGGGACCTTTTGGTCGGTGACGACCTCGAGCAGGGCAGGGCCGTCCGACTCGATCAGCCACTTCAGAGCACCCTCGAGCTCGTCGGGCTTCACGACACGCTTGGCCTGGACACCCATGGCGTCGCCGAGCTTGACAAAGTCGGCGTTGCGCTGATGTGTGTGCGAGAAGCGGTCCTCGAAGAAGAGAGTCTGCCATTGGGTGACCATGCCCTGCTCGTCGTTGTTGAGGATGATGATCTTGCAGCCAATGTTGAACTCGGCGGCAGTGGACAGCTCGGTCAGGGTCATGGAGAAGGAAGAGTCGCCGTCAATGTCAATGACCAGGCAGTCAGGGCGGGCAACCTTGGCACCAATAGCGGCGGGCAGGCCGTAGCCCATAGTACCAAGACCTCCGGAGGTGATCATGGTGCGCGGGTGGGTCCATCGGAAGTGCTGAGCAGCCCACATCTGATGCTGTCCGACACCGGTTGTGATGATGGTCTTGTCCTTGATGGGGGCAGTCAGGTTGGAGAGGGTCTCGATGACGGTCTGGGGCTTGATCAGGCCGTTCTCGCCCTCTTTTTCATAAGCCCACGGGAAGCGCTTCTTCCAGTCGGCAATCTGGGCGAACCACTCGGGCCTCTCCTTGACGATGTTGACCAGGGGCATCATCTGGGTCAGGCTCGAGCCGACGTCGCCGGCAACAGCCTCGGTGGCCTGGATGACCTTGTTGATGTTCTTGGGCATGATCTCGAAGTGGACAATGCCGCCACGACCCTCAGCGGCAGCGGCCTTGGCAGCGGGAGCAAACTTGGCGACGGCGCCGGTGATGCGGTCGTCAAAGCGGGCACCCAGGGCCAGGATCAGGTCGGCCTCCTGCATGGCCATGTTGGCATAGGCCGAGCCGTGCATGCCGAGCATGTGCAGCGACTTGGGGTCGAGCTCGTCGAAGCCACCGAGGCCCTGGAGGGTGGTGGTGACGGGCATGTTGGCCTTGTCGGCGAGTTCCTTCAAGAGCTCGGGGCCGTTGGGAGTCTGCAGGATGCCCTGGCCGGCGTAGATGACGGGCTTCTTGGCGAGGTTGATCAGGTCGGCGGCGCGGCGGATCGAGGCCTCGAGCTGCTTCTTGGAGACGTCGCGAGCAGCAAGGGTGGCGGCGCTGGTCGAGGGCGGCAGGGTGCTGGAGATGGGGATGGGGCGGTTGAGGGTGCCGCCGGTGACGTCCTTGGGCAGGTCGACGAGCACGGGGCCCGGGCGGCCGCTGGTGGCAATCTCAAAGGCCTCGTTGATGCGCTTGGGCAGCTCGGCAATGTTCTTGACCATGACGTTCCACTTTGTGCAGGCGCGGGTGATGCCGATGGTGTCGGCCTCCTGGAAGGCGTCGGAGCCGATCATGTTGGTGACGACCTGGCCGGAGAAGACGACCATGGGGGTGCCGTCCATGAGGGCGTCCTGCATGGGGGTGACGACGTTGGTGGCGCCGGGGCCCGAGGTGACGAGCACGACGCCGGGCTTGCCGCTGGCACGGGCATAGCCCTCGGCCATGTGGCCGGCGCCCTGCTCGTGGCGCGGCAGGATGAAGTCGAAGTGGGGGGACTGGTAGATGGCATCGAAGACGGGCAGGATGGCGCCGCCGGGGTAGCCGACTGGGGGGGGGGGGAGGGGTTAGCTGGCGGTCTTTGTCAGGTATGCAGCCCAGGGGACGAGATGCCGGGGTCGAATCTTGATCCGACGGGTATGCTGGACGTACAGATATGCTTGACGCCCTGGCGCAGCATCATCTCGTGGAAGATCTGGCCGCCCGTCATGCCGACAAACGAGTGGTCCATCTCGGGCGCGCGGTACGGCTTCAGAGGCTGCACGCTGCCGTAGTCCTCGCGGTTGAAGGCCGGCGCGGGGCGGGCGCGCGCCGGCGTCGACGCCGCAGCGGTGCTCTGTGTGCGGACATGCTCGGGGGCGGCCCTGGCGGCCCTGGCGGCCCTGGCGGCCCTGGCGGCCCTGGCGGCCCTGGCGGCGCTCGGTGTGCGGACGTCGTCGGCGGCGGCGGGCTTGAGCTGGGCGGCGCGGGCCAGCGATGACTGGGCGCGGGTGGCCGTGGTGGAAAAGGCGCGGGCGCGCTTGAGCGCGGCGATGGCGCGGCTCCTTGATTGCTGCATGGCGAGGCGTCCGGGCAGGCGGGAGCTGCAGTCGGGGGCTGCAGTCGGGGGCTGCAGTCGGGGGCTGGCTGTCGCGGGGGCAGGTGCAATTGAAGGCGCGGAGAGGGCAGAGGGCAGAGGGCAGCGAGGGCCGCCTGAAATTCTGCTGCTTGCGGACGAGTCAAGCCTCGCCTCGGTTGCCTCGACCGGCCCGATGGGCGTGATTGGCCTGCCCGCTGTGGGGAAACGCTTTCGTCCGCTGCGATGTCGGCCGCGCCCGTGACCGCACGCCCTCACTCACCGTCAGCCATGAGCCTCGCCCAGTCATGAGCCTCCCCCCCCAGCGCAGCGCCGCCCACGGCCGCTCGCCCAGCGGCCGTGTCGCCCTGGCCCGCCGCATGACCCGCGGCCCGCTCGATGCGGCCGCCCTCGACGACCCGCTGTCACCCCCGGGCCCCGGCCGCGCTGCCAGCCCCGCGGGCCCCTCGCCTGCACGCGTCCTCTCGCCTGCACGCGTCCTCTCGCCGCCGCCGCCGCCCGAGCCCAGCGCCCACGGCCTGCGCGAGAGCGTCGCGCTGGACGTGTCGTTCCTGCAGGACCCGGCCGCCTACCACGTGCTGCCCACCAGCGCCCCGCTGCCGTTCCAGCACGCCGCCAACGTGCCCTCGGTCGCCGCCCCCATCGACGCCCTGCTGCTCGCTGGCCACTACCGCCTCGCTGCCATCGCCGCCGCCCGCAACATGGTCGCCGCCGCCGCGCCCACCGACTACCCCACGCTGTTCCACCTCGTGCACATCCGCCTGGCCTGCCTGTGTCTGGTCAGCGAGCACGCCCTGGCCGCCCAGGAGGCAAAGGTCCTGGGCGACCTCAACAGCGCCTTCTACCGCCACCCGCTGACCGGCGCCCACCTGGTGCCCTGGGACCTGCGCCTGCTGGCCGTGCGCCTGACCGCCCTGGGCTACGGCGAGTGGCGCAAGGGCATCATGGGCTACTACGAGCTGGCCCGCGAGTGCCGCGAGAGCATCGTGCGCGCCGCCGACAGCGCCGACTGCGCCCTCTGGAGGCGCCGACTGCGCGACTGCGGCATCCGCGTGGCCAACACCCTGGTGGAAATGGGCGACCTGGACGGCGCAGGCCGCCATCTGGGCACCCTGGCCCAGCCCGACGGCGAGACCGACGCCGCCGACGCGAGAGAGGTGCTGGTCATGGAGACGCTGGTGTGGCTGAGAGTGGGCGACTTGGCCAGTGCCCGCCAGTGCCTTGCGCGCGCCTCCGCAGCCGAGAGCGACGCCCTGCTGGACGGCACCCTGGCAGCCCTGCTCCAGCTGGCCGACTCGGACTACGAAGCCGCCGCCGCCTCCTTTGGCGCCCTCCACGACCAGTTCCCCGACGACGCCATGGTTGCCCAGAACCTCGCCGTGTGTCTGCTGTACACGGCCCACATCCCCGATGCCCGACAGCTGCTGTCCACCCTGGCCGACACCACCCCGCCCTTCCACTCCATGCTCTTCAATCTGAGCACCGTCTTTGAACTGTGCACCGAGCGCAATCGCGAGAGAAAGGTCGAGGTCGCTGAGAAATTCGCGAGCCGCAAGGATGGGGGCGGCGTGGGCTGGGAGCGAAGCACCGCCGAGTTCAAGCTGTAGAACAATTGCATATATTGACATGATCTACAACGTCCGCAATGCCACCCTGCCCGCGCCCGTGCCCTGGTCCAGCAACAGCCACAGCCAGCCGCAACGCCGTCGCGTCATGCTCCTCCTGCAGTGGAAACAACAATGTACACGCTAACCCATAACGACCGGGAGTCTTACAATACCCATATCCAAGCCCCCCCCCCCACGTTTTCGTGCCTGAACAAGAGCCAAAAGCGCCAGTGTAGTAGCAAATGCCGGCCCATGTATCGTGGCGCCGCGTGGTATAGTATTCAGCGCCATCATATCGACCCGAGTCAGCGGAGACAACCGAGGTGGACGTCAATCGAGACAACCAAGCCAGACATCAACCGAGACAACCAAGGCGGACGTCAACAGAGATAAAGACAAACATCAGCGGCGGAGAAAGCTATGCCGCCGTGAGTCCCGCCTCCAAGAAAAAGACACACAAGACAAGGACGTCGCGCCCTCATCCCAGTGCCCCCTGCAAACGCACTTCCCACAGTCACAACTCGTCGTCTTCCTCCATCTTGGACTCGGCTGTTGTCGTCGGGATCGTGCCTTCCGAGTTGCCGCGCTCCTTCTGCGCCCCCAGAAGTGCCTGCCCGAGGCTCTTGCGCACGTTCTCGTCGAACCCGGGCAGCGATGCGCGGTGCTTCTTGAACGGCGACGCGACGCTGCTTTCGGCCTCGCTGGTTGCCGTCGCAGACAGGGTCCCTTCGGCCGCCGAGTTGCCGGGAGCGGGTGTGCCCGAGATAGGCGACCCGGATGATGAGTCGCCTGCGGGCGTGCCGCGTGCCAGAGGCTCGGCGGAATGCTGCCGCTTTAGCTGTGCCCGCGTTAGCCGGCACCATCATCGTTGAACCCTAGCACAAACCTTGATCTTCCGGACGCCCTCTGCAAGCTCTCCCTGTTTGGCCGCATCCTCGGGCGAGAGCATGCCCTTGTCGACGACATCCCTTTCGTCCTCGGCGTCGTCAGGGCGTGCGTCATCCTCGTCGTCTGCATCGCTGTCCATGGCGTCCTCGCTCTTCTCCTTGGCCTTTGGAGACTGCATGTCGCGGTAGCCCCCAAAGTTCTTCGTGCCTTTGGCGGCATCCAGAGGCTTCAGGCTGCTGAGGTCCAGTCCTGACTTCCGACGTGCCGCCGGCGAGACTACAGTGGCTTTCTTGTCACTAGTCTCAAGAATGCCCATCTTCCGCAGTTGGCCTATGTCACGTTAGCTCTAAACGTCTCGCGCCTTGGGCACACTCACGCTCCCCACGGTACAAGAAGGTGAAAACGGCATATGGCTTGTCTGGAGGGTCGATGCCAGTGACAGTTTGGGTGCTGATCGACTTGGGATCCAGCGTCTTCGGTTTGGCGAAACTTGTCGTGTGGTCGATATCCTCTCCATCGCCGCCGCCATTCGGATCGTCGTCGTCGTGTGCGTCAAACTGCGGAGAGTACTCTCCACGCTTGATCTCGCCCGATGCTAGCACGCGGAACAGGGCAACCTTGATCTGGCCTGCGGCTTCTGGCACGGGCGGCTCGTCGTCCGAGTCCGAGTCCGAGGTGAAGAAGTCGTCGTTCCCTGACAGTGCCTCCACCGGCGCATCCTTCTCGTCGCCGTAGCGGAGAACACCATTCCGCGACGGCTTGCTCTCGTCCTCGTCGCTGCTGCCGAGCGCCTCCCTCTTCTTCCTGCGCTTCTTCTCCAGGCGCTGTCGTCTCCGCTCGATCTTGGCAGCAACGTTTTTATCCGAGCCCTCGAGGTCGAGTCCGTTGAGCCAGCGCTCGAGTCCGACCTCGCGGAACAGGAACTCGCGCTCGGCCAGCCCTCCGCCCTCGGACTCGGGCACGCTGACCCAGCGAGAATTCACCCATGTCTCCTCCCCGCGCCGTAACAGTGTTGCAACCTCCTCTTTTGCTCGTCCGTCAAAGTAGATGTAGGCGGCGATGGTCTCGTTCGGCGAGCTGGTGAGGGGCTTGTACGGCGCGATGGCGGCTCCGTACTTGCCCCGCTCGCTGGTGAAGCCCGGCAGGCCGCCGACGACCTTTGGCTTCGGGCTGGCGTCTTCGGGCGAGGGCTTGGGCGCCGAGTACGGCACATGGAGGCCGGGGGTGAGCAGCGTTATGGAGATGGCAAACGTCGACTGCTCGGGCTTGGTCGCCCCAGGCGGGACTTTGGCGGGCGGCACGGGGATGTACGACGTGATGCGGTGGAATTTGGACTGCTTCTGGATCGAGTGCTCGGACAGCGGCCCGTTGGGCGTGTGGATGCTCACGGCGAGCCCCAGGAAGCAGGGCATGGCGGGCTATAGATAGCGGTCACCTGCGCGGGGAGATAACCGCGGGGGTGGTGCGGAGCTGCGACGAGCTGCGTGGCCTCGGCTTGCCGCAAATAGATTGCTCGGGCGCTGCCTGGCGAGGATGTTGCACAGCGACGCTGCGAATTTCCGTGTGGGGTCGGTTTGGGTGATTGTGTCTATGATTGCGGTGTAGGCGGCGGCGAGCGCTCGGAGCGAGAAGAGGGACGATGCTCCTGCTAATGCAGCCAATCATGTAAATCACCACAAAGCCCCGTGATAGCGCGCGTCCGCGGCACCTAGTCAGTCAGTCACGGGTTTGGGGGTGAGCGTCGTTTGATCGAGCTGAGGCCCGTAAAAGGTGAAAGACGTTGATTGCGGCGGCGCGGGGCCTGCGTTGATTGGGCGCCCTCGCGACATGAGCATGCAGCCGTGGGCGCGTCATCGTCAACAAACACCGCGAGGCCATTTTGCATTTGAGCCTGGTCCCGCAGAACAGCTCGCAAGGCTTGACATGGCTGCTGTGATGTCTCCAATCTAGTCTAGGGTATCATGTACAAAGCAACGCTGCATTATTCACTCTCCGTCCGATGCGAACATGTCTTCAGCACGAGGCCGCAGCCGCCTGGCCCGCGCCGCCGCCGTCTCCCCGGCTATCTCAGCTTTTGTGACGACCGTATTGCTCTTCGGTGCTGACTCGATGGCTTTGATCTCCGCATCGGCGGGCGGTGCTACATCAGGCACCGCATGGCGTGTGCCATCATTTGCCCCATCGACCGCGTTGATGTCCTCGCCGTCCTCTTGATCCACGTCCATCCTGTCGTCCCCGCCGTCATCATTGTCCACCTTGTTGCGCGGCGTGGGCTTTGCGACAGCCTTGCGTTTGTTCCTCTTCTCTGTCAACTTCCTCTCTTGCTCGGCCTGCTCCTTCTGTCTTTCTTGCGCGTTGAACGCATTGTCCAGGTGTTCCAGCGCAGGCTTGTCGAACAAGTGCTCGTCCTTCCAGACCGTCAAAATACTATTCACCTCATCTCTGTACCCTCGCTCAGTCATCCGTCCCATTTCGAGCTGCGCAGGTAGTCTCTGGAGATGCTCAAAAGCCTTACGATCCACAAGCTGCGTACCAATCGCTAGTCGATACTTGTACGAAGCGCCAGACTCTCGCGAGGTGGTGAGGAGAATATCAGAGATGATGCGCAGGGCGTTCAGAGTAGTCTGTCGCAGATCAGTGCGCCTGCGTTCTTCTCGACCCTCTACATCTCCAAGACGTCTTCTTGTGTTGGTTTCAGTCATCTGGAATGGCTCAATCAGGTTTGATATGAGCATGTGTACGACCTCATCCATGCCCTGGTTTGCATGTTCAACAGCGAAGACAGATATAGCGGCAATGTCATCTGCCAGGATGCTCCCAGGCGGTAGCGATGTGAGAAGCCAGAGTAACATTGCTCTTGAGCGTGAACTCATAATACCGTGACCATTGTCGACACGGCCAGGGTAATTGTCGCCAATAGGTAGCTGTCTCTGCTGAGGCTTCTCCTCAATTTCGTCCTCGTCAGAGTCCTGATAGTCGGCGTCGAATGCTCCTAAGTGATCCGCGAACTCGTCAGCCAGTGGGTCCGTTGGTCCTTGCCATATCCCTTGCCGCAAAAAGATTTCCGAGTTCGGTGTGTCGCATACGATTTGATGCATTCTCCACCTGTAGTACCGATTCACTGGATGCTTTTGATCAAAGAGCCAAGCGAATCGTTCTTCTTCCTGAACTTGCGGGTCGTTCATTAAGGCAGCTTCGAATTCCACACCACCGTTGATGACACCCTCGATGGTCATGTGCACCAGGCGCAGCGTTGCACTGTCCGGTGGTTGATTGGCGGTAATGATCAAGCGTTCGGTATCTCCACGCGGTCGATCCCTGTCTTTCACTCCACCTCCAAGGTCTGGCGGAGGTGCATAGCCTTTGGCTACCTCCGGCGCCTGCCACCGAGCACCGAATGGCTCTATGCGCTGCTCTGTCCCCACAACACGTCCACCAAGATATCTGTCCAAGTGTAGGTAGTAGCCTCTCCCCAGGTACTTCTTGTCACTAAGCCTGTTCATGGCATCATCGAGATCTCGTGCATTCGCATCCTTGTCAAAGATGACCTTCATTGTCAAACTCGGTCGTCCTTTTGTTGCGGGGCCATGAGGGGGTATTCTCTCCGTCTTTGTCACTTTCAGCGATGGGAAATCTGCGAACAGCTCCTCCACGCGTTTCGGGTCCATGGCTGGGGGGAGATTCGACGCTTTGGCTACCACCGTTGTGTACAGATTCTCCTTCTGCTTTGTTCCCTCGAGATACCCTGGTCCTGTAGAGGCTGCGCCGCCGAATCGTGATTGTGTCGGAGGGTTGAGCCGTCCTGCGCCTGCGCCTGGGCTTCTGAACTCGTCGAGAGGATCGACTTCGAGGGTCCCGGGTCCACTCTTCATGTTCCGTTGCCGCCCCGTGAAATGCCTCTTACTTCCTGTAGGAACAAACACCTCCTCTTCTTCAATTCGCTCTGCATCACCAAGAACCTTACTGCCAGAGCCATGCTCCTCCTCAAACTCGGCCATAACCTTGTCCAACGCATTTTTCTCCTCGCGCTCCTTTGCCTCCTCCTCTGCCTTGGCTTTGGCGTTCACTTGGGTCTTGTTGCCCTTGGCTGCACCCAACGAGAACTTGAACGCCATGTTGCGGATGTGGATTGTGCACGGCAGCTCCCGCAGGAGTGTCGCGACGCGAGAGAGCTGCAACATCCACTAGCGCCGATCACTTATCGATAGCGCGCGTGCTTGCCAGTGGCCTCTCACTCACAACCACCTCGACTTAGCAGCTCAGTGCCAGCATGTCATCAGCGCGGGAAGTTCAGAATGTGCTACGATTCCTATCCCAGGACGCAAAGGTACCGCTTGCTCAAGCGTTAGGGAAAGTCAAAGAGCTTCAAGCAGCGAAATTAGTTACGCGTAAGATCACGTGAGAACGTACAACCGCGACGAGACATGTCTGACGATGCTCGAACAGCTGAGCAACTGGCCAAAGCCGACTTTCCAAGTCTAAAAGCCGTCTTCGGGGATGAGAAGTTGGCGCGACAAGTCCTCAATGCTGCCAAACGAGTGTCAAAGAAGCGGTCGTTGAGCGAAGCTTCTGGCCCAGACTCAGTACCAGTGCCACCACCTAAAAAGATAAAGCCATTATACGGGCAGCCTCTCAGTCCGTCTGAAGTCGAGGCTTCGCTCGTACTTCCTACAGCTATACACAATGAAGACATACTCAAGTCGAAGACCATCTTCACCAATCGAGCCCCATTAGTGCTGGCGTTCACAGTAGCACTACTCAAGTTCACCATGCCAGAACAACCGATGTCTAGCAGACTGAGCCTCGCGCAAGCAGTTGTCAGCATGAACAGTAAGACCAAGGCAGTACATATTGGCATCGATGGTGGGAACACAGCTGAGGACGAAGGCTGGGGCGAAGGACAACCGATCGTCCGAATCATGGGCCGAGAGGTTCGAGTGATGAAACGCTGGGGCTATGAATGGGAAGAGAGCCCAGCACAAAAGACCGTTAAAAATGAGCAATCTACGGCAGTCACAGTAAAGGAGGAAGAATCGACACAAGAAACCCTCGTAAGCGACGAGAAGCCGATTGAAGCGAAAGAACCTGCGTTGTGGGGTATTGACCTGGAAGCACTCAAAAAGGCGAATACTGGTCCAAATGCACAGAAAGGATCGAACCAATTACCTGTACACACCGCTCAAGGCGCAAGGGCGTACTTACTGAAGTCCTTCGAAACACCAAAAGCAGCTCCGACGGATACGAAAGCTGCACCTGTGAAGCGAAGCGCTGCTTCCCTAACAGCAGAGAAAGAACGAAATCTCGGGATGTTGCTAGGTGCTCTCGAGCTTCTATATCAGTCTTGGGCCAAGGTTCTAAGCAAGGAAGATCTCGATAAACGGGCTTGGGGCTGGTATGTGCGCGTGCGTCCAGAAGTTGCTTCTGGACAGGCTGGTTGGGGCGGAAAGGGTACTGTCAAGCTTGCAGATGTTCTTGAACTAAGGCGACCTGCAGGCTGATAAATATTGTGGCCACTCGAAGATTGCGGAAGTAGTCGATTGAACTATGACTTGTGTTTTGCTTCTATTTGCATCTGCTCAAGCTGTACTTTCGTCGCCGCTACTGTTCAAGGTGAGCTTTTGGTTGGAGACCAGTCTTTGAGTGCCTCCAAGTTCTTGACCATGTGCACCTTCGCATAGCTATCACCCACCTTCACTGTTGCGTAAACGAGGTCTTTGCCCTCCATCGCAAAGGCGTCTTTGTGATCATTGCTACGCTCCAGCATCAGCGCGTTCCACCCAGCTCCTTTAGCTCCATGATAGTCGTCGCTCAGTGAATCACCAACATACAGCTTCTCAAAGTCCTCTGTCTGCAATCCATCGCCCCTTCCACTCAGTGTCTCTTTCATAGAGTCAACTGCAGCATCGAACATGCCGCGATCTGGCTTTTCAACACCGACATCGTAACTGAGCACAACAAAGCTGATGTCATCATCGGCGGCGGCCTCTGCAGGACGCTGATCTGGAGTGCCCACTCTCCTTGGGCCAATCTTGAGGCCAAAGGAACCCAAGATGCCCGGTACGCGATCGTCTGAGTTAGTGATGATACCGACAACGGTCTTCTCCCAGGGCCAAGGGTTGACAGCGTCGGGTGATGACTTGTATTTTAGCATTTGGAAGAACGGCACGACATCTGGGAAGATGTCGTAGCCGTCTTTGGTCGAGTAGCGACGCAGCAATTCATCAACTAAGCTCTGTGGCACATCTTGCCCGGGCTCTAACCACGGCTGAAATGTGCCTTGTATCACCTGCACATTGTCAGGTGGTGCTCAAGCGGGAAGATGAGAGGTGTACGTTTCTCCACCACTTCTCTGGGCCAAGACCTGTCGCCTTGCCATAGTTTGGGCTTCTTCGCGACGCGTCTTTGAAAGCTCTCTTGAACTCTCTGCCGACGTCTGACGCGGGATCCTTGGTGTTGCACTTCACGCCATGCTTGATGGCAGCTTGAGCATACGCCCGCGGGATTGGGGTATTAGGCTGGAACAGCGTTCCAAACGCATCGAAGCACAGTAACAGATTCTTTTTCGCACACTGAGCTCGTGTTGGAAACATATCGATGTCGTTGTTCGGGTCTAGAGTTCGCCCCTTTCAGCGGGCAGCTGGTCAGTGCATCCTCCAATGAGACACGAACACCTCCGCCATTTCGAGGACCGTTCACAACGCAACACGTTCAAACTACACACGCTCTTTTAAACAATTGCCCAACGCACAAGATGGCTCCAATCCAGCAGCAGAAGGACAAGTACTCTGTCCTGCTCCCCACATACAACGAGCGTCGCAACCTGCCCATAATAGCATGGCTGCTCAACAAGATGTTCACTGAGAAGTAAGTACCCCTGCAGCCCCTCAAGCAGCACCATGACGGCGGCATTGACAGCTAACACCGCACCTGCAGCAACCTGGACTGGGAGCTCATCATCGTGGACGACGGCTCGCCCGACGGCACACAAGAGGTGGCAGCGCAGCTCCAGAAAGTGTACACACCGCAGCACATCCAGATCCGCGCGCGCGCCGGCAAGCTGGGCCTGGGAACCGCGTACGTCCATGGCCTGCAGTATGCGACAGGTAACTATGTCATCATCATGGACGCCGACTTCAGCCACCACCCCAAGTTCATCCCCGAGATGATTGCGCTGCAGAAGACCAAGAACTACGACATCGTCACCGGCACCCGGTATGCAGGCAACGGCGGCGTGTATGGCTGGGACCTGAAGAGGAAGTTTGTCAGCCGCGGCGCAAACCTGTTCGCGGACACAGTGCTGAGGCCCGGCGTCAGCGATCTGACTGGCAGCTTCAGGCTGTACAAGAAGGAAGTGCTGCAGAAGGTCATCAAGAGCACAGAGAGCAAGGGGTACACCTTCCAGATGGAGATGATGGTGCGCGCAAAGGCCATGGGCTGCACGGTGGCCGAGGTGCCCATCACGTTTGTCGACCGTCTGTACGGCGAGAGCAAGCTCGGCGGAGACGAGATCGTTGAGTATGCCAAGGGTGTGTTGAACCTGTGGCTGAAGGTTTGAGAGAGGAAGACTGCATGACTCGGCGTTGGACGGTAGGGAACATGAGCTTTATTGGGAGCCTTCGGGCTTGCTGATGAATGATATCCACGGCAGGCAGGAAGTGATTACTTTGGCTTTTCGCACATCTACTACCAGAGTCGCTACAAACAAATGTTTGATGGCGAAAAGATCGGCAAGAGGCCCGTGGAGACTGTCACGGAGCTCGGCTTGGTCCGCTATCAAATGTTTCTTTGTTGCCAACTCTGTCTACTACTGCCTTTAACTATAACAATTCACTTCTTCTCCTTTGTCACCTATGACCCTCTTATCCTCTCACCAGGTCACTTGAATTTTTCCAGCTTCTCCCTTCCGACGCCCCCAAAACTTCCCCGACACCTGAGCCTTGTCTTCGCTTGCTAAGTCCTCTTCCCTTACTGGATGGCTTGTGAGCGCAGCATTCCGGCTCATCGCAGTAGGCATATCATAGAACGACTTGGTTGCCGAGTCCTTCCTGGGCTGCATCTGCGCCGTCTGATGTGGCTTGGCCGTGTAAGGCAGGTATTCTCGGTCCTTCAAACTGCCCCAGTCCCCCCTTGTAGCCGTTGGAAGTAAGGACAGTGATAGAGACTTGGTAACAGGTAGCCGACCTTGTACAGTACGCAATTGATCTCCGCCCTTCGCCGGCGCAGGTGAGTCTATGGATGTCTTGGAAAGGAAGAAGTTGGAGATGGACCGCTTGATCTGCTTCTTGTTCCGCGATTCAGGCTCAGTATGGCGTGAGGAGAGAGGCTGCAACGGCGGTGTACGGCTGGATGCCGTGCTCATGTAACATTCGCCGTGCACCTTGTTCCCTCTTGATCTGGAACCAATGGACATGAAGCGCCGTAACTTTGTTGGTTTGTGCTCTGGTCGCCGACTGCTGGTGTATTCGTGATTGAGTCCGTGGACTGGCTTGCTGTCGCTGGCTCCGTCGAGGTTCATGGCGGCGAAGTGTGTCAAAGCGTACAGAGACTAGGGCATCTGTGAAGCTTGATGTAGGTGGTCACGCAACCATGGCCGAGGAGGTCTCACTCAATTGCATACAAGTGCTCACATGCTCTTGCCCACCGCTAGGGTGATTGCAACAAGCCAGTTTGAAAAGGAATGAACGATTCGACTATTGGATAAACAGGCAGCAACGACTTCGACCACCATTAGTAGCTGAACTGATGCATGGAATCATGATGCGATACATGTTGGCGGAAAGACTACAGGCGTGACTGTTAGAAGGAATGTACAGAAGGTAGTACAAGGGACAAATCTGAGTGTGCCATAAGACGGGCATTCGGTCACGTCTTCCGGGTATACTCCATCCTACCAGCGCCGAGGGGCGTGTTTGTGGACTCGAAGGATCCAGCGCAGCGCGACAGAGAGAACTGTCAATGATTCGCTCGCTTGATACATCACGGGAAGCATTAACGAGCGATATAAGTAACTGGTTGTTGCTGAACTACCCCTGGTTATCTGTGCATGATGCTCGGCCGCTCGTCGGGGCAGGTAAGATACAGTGAGGGCTAGGTTCCCTACATATAGTCGGGAGATGTCATGTTGGGCACAATCAGTGATTGAGGCAAGGGATCTTCCTTAGTCCCCTGTATAATCGCCCAAGAATGGAGAGAAACCTCGCACGGATTGCGGCATTGGCGGGTGTGGCGACCGACAAACGGGATGAAAGAAACGTCGCAACCATGCCTGCATGGTGGGTTGTATCGACCTATGCTCGTAAGCAGCATCCCCCACTTCTCGAAAATAAGTGCACGTGTCAGCACGAGTGTGGAGGTATCGTTTCATTCAGGAGCAGGTCCCAGTTCGTTGATTTCCTGGTTATCATGTCTCCTCGCACATCCTCCCCAGTCACAGCGCCTCGCAGCACCAGACTAACACATCCATGCCCTCATGGTGACCATGTGAAAAGCCGATCCAGTCGTGAAGAACTCCGGAACCGAAGGAAATGCCAACGCGCCACTTCTCCCCAAGGCAAGCGCTTATCGCAGGCGGCGGGCCTCGCGTTCGGACTCGAGCAGGCAGAGAATGTCGTTCTCACGGACTGTGCAATGTTAGTCGTACTGGTCGCCGATGGTTGAACAGGGAAGGTTGCGTACCAGCGCCCTTGACGTTGCGGATGATGGAACGGGTCTGGTCGTCCATGAACTCGACACGGCACTGGGTGACACCACCACGGGAGCCTGTATCGGTGTTAGCCTGCGTTTTGCATTTCCTGATATCCTGAGCTGCGCAATCCATTTGCTCTCCGCCTCCTCTTTGCGCGCTGCCTCAGTGTAGGGATCGCGTACCGGTTCGGCCAAGGACACGAGTGACCTTGACGAGCTTGACGGGGGCCTTAGCGGTATCCATTGTGTATGATTGTGTGTTCGACGGGAGACGGTCGTTCGGTATGGATTTGCGCGGCGGGTGGGAATGAGTTGCAGTTGTAAATTGATTTTCGCTACTGTGCGTAGCCCGTGCGCTTTCCTTAGCCTGTTCGCGCCTCCCCGACGCTCGGCTTGGCTCGAAATGTCACGTGGCTGAACCCCACCATTACACAGAAATCCCAATCCATGCACGATTTAATTACATAGGTACCGTAGAGTGCGTAATAGGGTGCTCGTACGCACAATATAGATATGGATTGGACCGAGCATGTTGATCACGCGCCCATTCTCGCCTGCATGAGCAACATGGATTGATACGTTCTTGGATACTCAGATTATCTAGGGCGCTTCAGGAGTTATGTAACTTGTGTCGCAACGACTGTATTTTTGGCCATCCGTCAGACCTCAGACGGGCCATGGATGCAGGGCGACTAACAGGGACGTTGCATGAGGAGCTTCGTCCTCCAAGGTCAGACTTCGCTGAGCCAGATCGGGGCTTCTCATGTCGCAACCGAGACCTCTTTGATGAAGCATCGCGAGCCTTGCGCCTCGCTGCAGTCACAAGATCTCTGACAGATCTTCGCTTGCGGTCTTTGATAGGCCGAATCGAGGACGACGAGGCGTCATCAATTAATGTCCTGGCTGAAGCTTCTCCTTCTGCTCTCTTCTGCTCTTCATATTCAGGCTCGCTCTACATTGTGGTCAGCATCTGGTCAGCGTCATCAAGTGGTTTACTGCAGGTGGACGAACCTCGACTATGTCAGGGAATGCATCCCGCACTCGCTGCAACCAAATCCCGCTTGCACCAAATGCAGGATCCATAAGGTAGTTATGCTCGGCTCCCTCAACAACTTGACTTCTATATTGATAGGTATTGCGGAGCGGTAGATAGCTCAAGCATTGATTCACTTTTCCAATAGGCGCCAGTGTCGACTGGTGTGGCATCCAGCAGCTGTCGAACCATATCTTACCCTTCTCACCAACCATAGCATCTGTCTGCGCATGAAACGTGTCGATAGTCCATGACCTATCGAGCCCATCAATATCATCCTCTTCGGAGATCATCTTCGAAATCAGCGGTACGGCGTAGTCGAAGTCTGACCAGTAGACACTTGAGCACCAGGCGACAGAGTGAGGCTTTCGCAAGAACAGCTGCACATCTGCTGATATTCCATCCATGCACTCGGCAAACAGAAATGCTGTGATGTGACCCCGGAGCTCTTCCACAACAACATCGTCATCTAGGGACAATTTGGCCGGACTATCGTAAGAAAGAAGCGACGTGCCCCGTGTTCGCATGGCCAGACCCGCTGGTGTCAATGGAATTGGAGCCGGAGTCGATCCTGGCCCTGAGATAGAGTTGTAACGATGCATCAAATCTCGGATTCCTTGCATGAAATTACCCCCCAGTCCAGCAAGGGGTGTGACATTGTCGTTTACAAATTTGACTACTGACACAAATTTACCCAGAAGAGGCGCTGGAAGCAGTTCAGCTACTCGGAGCTGTGATATTTTAGAATGTGAGTGATGCTAAAAGAGCGTATGATGTCAGCAGACTCTTCATCGGTGGTGTGAACTGCACAACTTGAAGTTCAGGCGGTGTCCGGCGGTGTGTAGCAGTATACGTACGACCCAAGGGGCGAAGAAGCACACATAAGGAGTTTCTGGGTGTAGAAGATACGGATAGGTGAGCAGTGTGTTAAGCAGGTAGACGTCGCCGCCGCTGTGACTCGCAAGAGAGACGTGGGCAATGTTCAGATGAGCGAGCAGTAGTGGTACCATCTCTGTCACTGTTAGTATGGTGCAGGTCAACGCATGCATACGGTGACCGACCGAGCCAGGTCTGTATGCGCTTGTCCAAATCCACAGACTGGCTGCCCCCGATTCCAGGTCTGTCCGGGTGGATAATTCTGACGTTGTACTCTTTGGCCATCTGATCGAGGAGAGAGTAACAGAACCGGGTGCCCATTAGCGCGCCGCAAAACAGGACTACCGCACTGCTATTAGGATCGCCATAATCCGCGTATGACACTCGGTATGGCGCGTGCCTGCCCGTGTCGAGATTTGGTGGAAGCACGTAGCTTTTGTGGAAACGAATATCGCAGAGGAAGTCGAGTACAGACATGCTAGGCTTGGAGAGTGATAGACGGCCACGGTTCACATGGCTGATGACGAAACGCCGATGAAATGGACAGGGAGAATGATCTGCAGTGGGCTGACAGGCGCGACAAAGTGTGGTCGGGCAACAACGACCAGTAGAGAATACGGAAAGAGCAGCCATAACAGGTGAGAGTGAGGAGCAGCCTCCGGCGCATACATGTCGACACGCATCGTCGTCAATGGGGCAGCTTCTCACGGTGGACATGCACGGCGCTACGTTTCCGATGCTCTCTTACATACATAGGCTGTCTTCACCACGATGGTCACTGCGCATTGGAAAATGCCGCACAAACACGGCTCCTCGAGTACCGGTCTGTAAGTAGAGCGGCCATGAATCACCTCTTGAGAAACGGTGTCGCTCGCCACTTGAAGGAAGACGTGGATATTTCCTGGCAGGTTTTCTCAAATACTGAAGCTGACGCGTGTGCGGTATCCGTAGTCGTTGGCAGTTCACCGATCTCCAGCCCCGCGCGGGCGGGGCAAGTGTTCTCGCGTGTGGTTCAGGGCCTCTCCAACGGTTCCTGTGCTGACCAAGGACGGAAGGCGCTGATGCCAGAGTCGTAGCCGAGGCTGTGTCCAGAGAGACGGTGAGCAGTCGTGTGCATGAATTTGTGGTGTGAGGGTTCCTGGAGTCGAGTGGCGGCTTATCTCTGGCCAAGGCAAGACAAGCTCACGGGCTCCAATTCGCTGCAACCCGCGTCGTTTGTCTTATAACCTGAACCTCCACAATCCACGAGCGCGCGACAACACAGTGAATGCTGGCCTGGCATGTGAGATTGCGTGCAGCGTTGCCCTTCCCCACACCGAGTTGATTCGGCCCGCCTTCCATTCGTCTCCGATCTCCAAACCTTGCTTGGAACTCGCCGTAAGGCCAAGTGAACGTCATCCCGCCAACGTCCCCCGTCGCCGGCTTCAAGCTCTCGCGTGCCTCTGTCTTCTGCATGAGCCTTTTGTAGCTCGCGACTGCCCAGAGTAGTAGCCACCCCCTTCTCAGCCTCGATTGGCGAGTTCAGTGAGGAAACAGCGATAGACGACCCAACCCCCGTTGGCCGTCGGGCTGCATGACTTACTGTATGTCCTTGTGACGCTTGCTATCGCCCAGCAACACCACCACGCCGACCCAAATCCCACTTGCTGGCCGCGCCACGCCCGACGGTATCCCAGCTCGCACAGGCTCTGAGACACTACCGCCAGCCGTTTGGGCACCACCGGCCCGCCTTATAATTACCCCGGCGCGTGCCGCCTGACCACCACACTCAACATACATCGTTACCTCTGAGCATCCTCCACCCACCTCGCCATGGGCAACAGCCAGGGCAAAGAGTCGCAGCCACCTTCGCGAGGCGGCCACGTCCGTCGGTCGAGTGCCCAAGCCGCCGCCGCCTCGTCGACAGGCCCCTATGCGCCGGGCGGATCGTCGCACGACAGATCAGGCAGTGGTGTTGGGCTGTACAGTGCCAGGAGTGGAAGGGGGAGCAGGCATGATTTGTCCTTCCTCGGCATTGGCGGGGGTGGCGGTACCGCCGAGCGCGACCCTGCCCTCGAGCCACGGCGCGAGACAAAGGCTGAGCGCGAGGCCCGTAAGCTCGAGAAAGAGCGCGTAATAAGGGCACAGGAGCGGGAGCGCAGTATTAAGGAGGAGGGGGTCGATGGAGCGTTCTTGGTCACACTCGGGACCTACACTGGACCGGAAGACTTTAGTAAACCAACAGTGCGGCAGCTGCAGGTATGCGCCGGCCCCTCATCGATTCTCAACTCACGTAAACTAACATCTGCTAGATCGAGCGGCGTCTGGCGCCCTTCTGGAAGGGTATCGACGATCACTCCGATACTTGGACCGAACACCAGCTCGTGGCCATAGCCAACGGCCTTCCACTGCCTGCTCCGGACGACATCCCACCAGAAGAGCCACCCCGGCCAATCAACCACCTCAGCCCGCAATGGAACCCTCGCTCTTCGGACTCTAATATCAACAATCTCACGGTTCCAATGGGTGCTCGCTCCATGTCACAAAATTCTGATCGTTCCGGTACCCTCTCGCCGTCCCACCCCGCCTTCTCTCTCCCTTCCCCGGTCTCCCCAATCTCCCAGAGTACACATAACGCAACTTCCTCGTCCCCATTTTTCCGTGGACGAGCCAAAACACTGGCGTCTCTTGCCACCGGCTCACGCAATGCCTCCCAGACCGATATGGCCCCTCAGGAACTGCAGCTACCGAATGACCCCTATGTTAACGGACAGCGAGTAGAGGTTTTCTTGTACAAGAATGCTGCAGAATGTCCCATCTGCTTCCTATACTATCCGCCGTATCTGAACAAGACTAGGTGCTGCGACCAGCCCATATGCTCCGAGTGCTTTGTGCAGATCAAACGGCCAGATCCTCATCCACCTGAGCATCATGGAGAAGAGCCTACTCAGACCGATGAGCCGCAAGAAGAGATACAACTGGTATCAGAACCTGCTGCTTGTCCGTTCTGCGTACAGCCAGAGTTTGGTGTTACGTACGAGCCGCCACCATTCAGACGAGGCTTGATCTATGCACATCAGAGTCAGAGTATGCACAGTGCAACTTCAGCCATGTCATCTAGTACCTCAGTCAATTCTTCGGGTCTCGCATCTCCTGGAGGCCGAAGGAGAGCCACTTCGCTCGCAGTAAACGATAAGACGGTCGTCACGACAGACATGGTGCGCCCAGACTGGGCGAAGAAGCTCGCTGATGCGAAGTCGCATGCTCTCCGAAGGGCAGCTGCCGCAACAGCTCTACACAACGCCGCTTACATGATGGGTAATATCCAGCAACAGGAAGGCCGTGGATTTAGTCTCGGGAGACGTAGGCGGACTATGTTCGGCACCGACAGTGGCGCCAGTAGCGGGCAGGGCACGCCGCGAAGAGAAGGCGAAGGAACGTCAGGTCGCGGGGAAAATGCAAACGATTTGTTTCCGGGGAGGCAAAGCTCGAGACGCACAGGGGGGGGGAACAGACTCGACGATCTCGAAGAGCTCATGATGATGGAAGCCATTCGCCTCAGTCTGGCAGCAGAGGAGGAACGGAAGAGGAGAGATGAGAAAGACGCTGCCAAAGAAGCTAAGAAAGAAGGAAAGAAGAAGGCAAAGGAGAACAAAAAGGTTGCGAAAGCACAACGCAACATCGGCAGGGGCTTCCATCCTGTCGATGTGGATGGACTGGACGACACTGCAGGTGGTTCGTCTGCAGCAGGCAAGGGCAAGGCTGTGGACCGATCAGGCGGTTCTGTCGGCTTCAACCCAATGAGTGAGCCAACATCGACCATCAACGCGCCATCCTCGGAGTCTTTGAAGGAGGATGCACGAAGGCACTTGGAGGATAGCCGCGCACAGATCCAGGGAAGCAACTCAAGCAATCTGACGCCATCCGATGCCCTGCAAGGAGACTCGCCTTCACACCGATCTATCTTGCGAAACTTATCCAACGACTCCTCCTCTGCTTCTTCGTACTCGGACTCCATTCAGGACACAGCACGTGACGAAACTCACACTCATCTTGCACCAGGCTCCTCGTATGAGCCAAGTCCTAGCGCATCGGGTCTCAACATAAGTCGTGACGAGACGCCGCCTGGGGCTTTGTCTGGAACAGAGCCTATGTTTAACTTCAGCGCTCTCCAAGAGACCCTCAGCCACGAGGATGACAAGATCGACAATGGCCCCCAGTACATCGAGGATGTCGGCGAGCCAAAGCCCATTCCTGAGCAAGATCCGCGTGATGGTGCCGGGTCGTCTTCGAGTCCAGCCCCTCAGCACTCGGATCCTTCGGAACCTCTGGCTGAGAGCACAGTAACATTGAAAGCGTCCGAATACTCCAGCGCTTCCAAAACCGACGTGGATGACGAGATCGAGCCCGCGCCACTAGTACAATCGGTGTCCGGGAGTAACTCGTACGATCAAAAGCACATTGGAGAAGTCAGGATGCTAGACAACAACCGTCTCCATCAACCCACTCAGTAAACAGCCTCTTGTTTTTGACCAGTTATATCTTATCAAACTGCATTTCAAACCGGCGTTAACAAGGCCATAGGCAAGCGGTCCGAGTGGTCATCGTCAGCTTCTTTTTCCTCTTCGGCATTGTTGTTGCCGTGCTCGCCATCTCATTTTTGAACTTACACTTCTCTTCTCGACTCATTTTTTCCTTCTGTCTGGGGTGATTCAACGGGGTCCCAGTGTCTGAACTAGCGTGCGGGAAGGCTGGTATCAACTGATCGAAAGCTCATACGTGGAGAGCAGTGCATGATGTTATGTGTAGATGAATAGGTGATCTGTACACGGAGGTACACTTTGATAGTGTTTAGTTGAATCTACAGTAAATTACCCATCACGTGTGGGACACCCATTGATGCATACTCGTGACAACCATTCAGTTTCGAGAAAGATCCCTGTCAGCTTTCTGACCAGACGCGCACGGCAACCCAGCTTCCGATGATGCTTGTGCCTGCCTGAAGCCGTTCATAGCCGGCCTTACATCGACAGTGCCCAACCGTTCCCGCTCCCGTTCCCGAGCTTAGCTTTGCTGTTCGTGCTGACTATTTCAGGGCCCCCAAAGCGTCTTCCAGCGTCCTGTACATGATCCGATGCGGAAGTGGCAGTTCCTGTTTAGGCGGGCGGTCGGCTATGTTTCAGTGTCGATCAGCAGCCCAGCCTCATTCTCTGCCACAGAAGCCATTGGGCTGCGCGCCTAGTGGCTGAGGCTTCATTTCGTTCATGTCATCGTCTCCAAGCAAGTATCGATATGGCTGTCTGACATGCTTGCCGTCGATACGCATCCTTGCTCGGCCATTGCGGGCTCCAAGTCTGCCTTGTGGTGGGTACCAGCCCCACTCCACAATCCTGCCAGCCCTATACATTGTTGATCCGTTCCTCTCCATGGTACAGCGGCTTATTTAGAACATCTTGCTTCGAAAGTCTTTGTAGAGCAGTACCGCAGCCGGTTGTTGCTTGGCGAACAGCTGCGAGGCAACGTCCATTGAGGTGCGCAGTAGCACGGTTGGTCGCCCAGGGCTGAGCAGGTCGAGCAATGTGAGTGCCCAGCATGTGAGTTGGATAATGAGAAGGATGGCGATGCATACACGGAACGCATCGGTTTTGGCCATGGTGAAGGGAGTATGCGAGTAACGTTCAATCAACGATAGGTTTCTTCAACGTGTTTTATTCTGGACGCGAGATGATGTGGAGATCAAAACAAAGTGGACACGGGGATTATGGGGTTGTACCACAGCTAAGATGAACGCCTTAATATACTTTAATGTGAGAGGGATTGCCATGCAGTCCCATAGTTCGTTTAAATTAGGCCCGGGAACGTCTCCATTGCCGCCGTCAAACCCACAAACGTACATATAGCGGTCACGTTCCCAGCCTTGCTGAGTGGCTGGCAGCCAATATCACGTTAGGTTTGTCGCGCGTTGGCAGGATTGATGTGTGAACATGCGTTGTAGTGGAGTGGCGGCGATGCGGCGGTGTGAAATGTGTGTTGTTCTGGGGTCGGCTTGCTTCCGCGGCTGGACCCAGCCTCGTTCAGGCTAGGGGAAAGGCTGGGAGAGCACGCGGTGCCCTCTGGAATCCGGACACCGAGTGAGGATGCGCCTGGTGCAATGCAAGCACGGAGTTGAGTATCACGGGTTCGACTCAGGTAAGTGCTGACGACAACCAGTAAGACGCCGATCGCGTCGGCACCTAAACGACCCTGTGCGCCAGGGTTGTTTGCTAGATTTAGAACGCCGCAAATCTTTCTTTACCGACGGAAGGATTTCAGGATAGAACCTAATTGTTGCTTACAAACATTAAGGGAGAGACTAACGGCGAATTTACCCGCTCGAACTGCCCACGTAGATGACGCTGCACAGTTGCGCCGTGCTAAGAGAAGCAGCCCTGGTGAATACCTCGAGTGTGGGTAGTAGTGGCCAGGTGCATATTCTTATGTTGACCAATCTTACTGTTACGCTGTTCATGACAACTAGGAGGTTCTAAAAAGAATTGTTGTTATAGATACGAGGCGTTCTTTATGGAAGCTTCATAGTCGCGCCGTGCTGAAAGGAACAGCCTTGGTGGACGCATGCTTTGAGTGTGGACAGTGGTGATCAGGCGCACACTGTTCGCTTCGCAGTTTCCATGTTGATCAATCTTACCATTAGGCCACCCATAAAACCAGTTAGTTTTCAGAAGGAAGACTTGGTGTGGATACACGAGGCGTTCTCGGTGGAACCCTACTACCCAGGCAGCCATTTCGGAACATGATCTTAGAGTACCTATGGGATTGATTATTAGGATGAGATATCCAGAAATGATAAATGTGGTCTGCTTGGAATTTTTTATTGTGTGCAACACCTGCATGCTGCTCAGCCTATAACATCGGATTCTCTGTGTATACAGCATTTCTACAAGCCAACAGTCGATTTCGTAGTGGCGATTGAACAAAGCCAATTACTCTTTCAATTAGATACCGCCCCCTCGAAACATCAGTGTTCACCTCCTCAGTTCCCTGAGCACAGAGCCAGTATAGGAGAGTAACTACCGATGGTTGAAGGCCGCGCCTCGCTGTATAAAGTCCAATATGAACAGTACACCTCGATACCGCGACAACGAAGAAGACCCAACCGAAGACCATCTAGAGCTGACGGTTCATGACATGTCAACCACACACCCTCGGTGGTATCGTACTAGCCCTCAAAGGCTCTGGCATGGGTGTCTGAACTACTGGCCCTCCGGTAAAAGCCCAATGGACCGCAAGAGGCGAAGGCTACTGTGCAGAAGAATAATGATCTTCGTCGTCGTTACAACAATATTGGGCGTCATCGCAGGACTGTCAGTGAATCTAAAACTCTACATCATGGTCTGTGACTGACAACGGTACAGCGTTTACCTTGCGTTGGTCGGTGCGCTTCTACGAAGACTCACTCCACCACCTAACCGCGGTGGTCTACAGCACATCGTCGACCACTGGATAGAACCAGATGATAGTGGTGCACATAAATACGAATGGAGAGACGACTTCAGCCGAGATATCGTCCCAAAGAACTGCCACTCTCACAACGATTACTGGCGTTCTGTCCCTCTTTACAATGCCCTAGCAGCAGGGTGCATTGGCATCGAGGCTGATATATGGCTGACAGATGGCAATGAGCTTCTTGTCAGTCACTCATGGGCTTCGACAACATGGCACCGAACGCTTCGAAGTCTTTACCTCGATCCACTTGCCAACATTCTTGACAAGCGCAACGCCACGGCCGCCTCTGAGGACAGAAAGGAAGTCGGAGTCTTTGACGCAGATCCAACAGCATCTACCATTTTGCTTATTGATTTCAAGAACGACGAATTCAAGACATGGCCAATCCTCCTTGAGCAACTCCGACCGTTCCAAGACAGAGATTGGCTCACATACTATGACGGTTCGGTTCTACACCAAGGTCCGCTCACCATTGTGGGGACAGGCAGCACGCCATTTGAGCTCGTCCAGCAGAACTCCACAAATCGCATCATCTTCTTTGACGCGCCATTACTCTCCATATCAGACGAGCAGTACAACACAACAAACTCGTACTATGCTAGCGTTGAAATGAAGAAGGCGATCGGCTCCATTTGGTTCAACAAACTGTCAGCGAAGCAAGTTGATAAGCTTACTGAGCAGATACGTGCTGCGGACGCAAAAGGGCTGAAGAGCAGATATTGGGGCGAGCCACGATGGCCCATCAGTCTGAGGGATAAAGTGTGGTTCAAACTGACTGAGCTGGGTGTTGGCATGCTGAATGTTGATGATCTGGTGAGCGCGACGAGGTGGAATTGGAATTGGTGTACAATAGCTGGATTACGACTCTGTGGGAGTAGCTGAACATGTCTTTGTTATTTAGACCTATCTCTCGAGGTGCGAGGGAACTTGGCCACAGTTCAGCAAATACTTTCATTGGCGAGCCAACAATCCGTGTGCATTTTTTCTTTATTTTGTGGTCGGCCTGGAAGCCTGGTCAGATTCTGGTTGACTCCAACCATTGAAGGTGCACTCGAAGGCTGCGAAGAGGTCAGATGTAAACGCCAGTAATCAAATCATCACATGGCGTGGCTGGGAGATCTTGCACTAAATCTAAGTCATGCCTTCTACATAGTGCATGATGGCGTAGTCTTCGACTCCTCACTGGCTCACGAAGCTTGCGTACGTCCGCTTTAAATATCTGTCAACGCTAGACAACAATTGTTATGTCCCACTCTATGAGCAATATACGAGGCTCATCGCAACTAGCAGATAGTCGATAGCACATTTCTTGCATAATGCACTGTAGGTAGATCTCAATTGACGATCGTAAGGCAACCCGAGTCAATGAGTCGTGGTGGCAATCCGAAGATCCGGTTCGTTACCAAGTACCTTCTGCCTCGTTATGCTCTGTAGCTCTCATTGCTCGTCTGAGGATAAGCTGTTTTGGATGAAGCCTCCGAGGGCTGCGGATATGTTGGGCGGTACCGAAGACGGCAGCTTGGCTGCGTATGCCGTGACGTTCACATTGTAGTTGTCCGAGGTCTAACGTTCTCCAAGTGGAAACCTGTGGAGTAAGGTGGGGATTCAACACAAGGAATCCTCGAAAACACATCGGCCAAATAAGGATCTGGAGAGTTCGCAATATGCCGAATAAGGAATCGAGGTTCGTGCATTACCCGCGCTGCTTGCATCGTCACCACGATCTGTCTTCATTGTGCAAGCTATCACTACTATCAATAGCCTCGGTGTCGTCATTAAGAACAATCGCACTTGCTAGAGAACATCTTGGTACAGCGGGTGTGGCTGCCGAAAATAGAAAGCGTGGAAGTCGAGCTCCCCCTTGGATTGGCCGGCTATATAAGTATGCACGCCACGCGATGTTTTGCCGGGCGCCCCTCCGGGAGTGGGAGGACGCGGCGCCATCGAACGGCCCAGCAAACGGCCACCGAAAGCGCAGATGCTGAAGTCGGAGGCATGGCCGACCATGCGAGATGTTGAGAGAACAGGGTGCGCGGTGATGCGATCTGTGGCAATTTTGGTGCGACCTGGAAAGGTTTGTGGTCCGTTCGCTGCCTCATATCAAAGCCTGGGAGTTTCAGACAAGCTCATCGGCTGTGGAGAGCCCGCTCGTGCGAGCGATCGAATATCTCGCATGGTGATATGAGCCTGTGACACGTCGACGGGTCAATGTCTGATCCCGCATTACAAGAGGCTCATCATTGCGGAGCAAGATGCACATCGAATCTCCACAGCCAGAGAGAACGTCCCAACAGCAGGTCCAACAGCAAAAGCTTAGACAAGTACTTTCGGGCAGGTGAGTCCAGATCGGATCAACTCAGGGATCGATCGTCGGCATTTGAGTGGGTCGTGGCTCTTGTGTGATGCACAAGTTGAAGTTTTTCTTGGTAGACAAGCTGTCAGTGGAGCAACGGCGCCGTTCGTAATGATTCCAGCTCCACGCGCAGGCCGGCTGTTGAATTCGCAAAGAGGCGGCTCAGTGATCAGCGACGTAGGCGTTCCCCTTCGAGTTTGGCGAAGCCAACAGGGATCACCATGATTCGCCTGAACGGCAATAAGCGCGTTTTAGAACTCGGCCCTGCTGCAGGGGAGAGCAAGCCACAGGCCAGGATCTGGGGACCAACGACGCGTTGCTTTTGAACGCACTCGTCCTCCTGAATAAATTCTCTGCTTCACTCGCTTGTCTACATGCCTCTTCTGCGCAATTGTATATATCTAGTGTCTAGAGAGCTGTGCCCTCGTTTCCTCATTTCGTTGTTTCCTTTGCTGCGCTAAGAATCGACGGCCGGCCTTCGCTTCAACAGCCATCGTCGTCATCGGTCGTTTCCACAGGACCACCTCCAATCGCGCAAAGCATCGTGCTTGACGCACATTCCACTGCGACTCTCCCTTCCATTCTTTTTCGGCCACAACTTCTGGGGTCTGTTTCACTCAGCCAGGTTACGCTCGCTCCTCGTGGTGAGAGGCAACACCTGCTGCGATCACCTTTAGATTTCCACTCATGCCTGGCAATACCCAGCGCTCTCCTTCACAGAGGTCGTTCCGCCTCTCCAACCACGGTTTCCAGCCACTCAGTGGCATCAGAGACGACAAAATGGCACCCCAGGGTACCGACATTCCCCTGCAGACGGTAGTTAGTCACACACCGTCGCCCATAACAGACGAAAAGCAGTCAGAGAAAAGCGGCTTGTTCAACGGCATGTCCACAAAGGGCCGTAGGCAGCGACAGCTGGCACAGATTGACTCGAGAACCGGTGCCCCACTGCCACCTCGCGAGGTTCCTGGGCAGGAGAAGACAGCCCTCAACAAGATGGGTCGTCTCTACACCAAAATCCTAAACTTCAGCATTATCACCCGTTATATGGTTTATGTCGCACCGATCGCCCTCCTTCTAGCCATTCCCATCATTTTATCGCAAACAGGAGTTTCTGCTGGAGAGATTGGCAATACGGATTCGAGGAGGTTCTGGATCTGGATTGAAATCAGTATGTACGCGCAACTCTGTATCTCAGCTTGTATTAACGGTTTCGCTAGTCTGGCTCAGTTTCTGGGTTATGAAGATCGTCGCCCATTTTCTTCCAAACGTCTTCGAGTTTCTCATCGGTGTGGTCAGCCCTGGTGTGAAGAAATACGCCCTGCTTCTACGCGCTGTGGAAAAGCCTTTATCCTTCGTGTTGTGGATGGTTGTCAACCAAGCGACATTCCCCGGAGTAAGTGTTACCATGGGATCTTGTGGGCTCAGCTAACCACTTAACAGCTTGTCGTTGTTAACGCCGAATTCAAAAAGGAAAAAGGAAATCCACGATGGTATGAGAAGGTGCAATCCGTTCTACTTGCCTTGTTGGTCTGCACCGTGATCATCCTCGCCGAGCGTATCTTGATCCAGTTGATCAGTATCAGCTACCACCGCAAGCAATTTGACCAAAAGATCCAGGAGTCGAAGCGCAGCATCTATCTTTTGGGAATTCTCTATGATGCGTCCCGAGCATTGTTCCCTGCCTACTGCAATGAGTTTGCCGAGGAAGATTACTGTATCCAGGACACACTTCTCGATCTCCTCCCAGGTAGTAAGAAGGGTACATCTAATAAGGGAAGATCCGGCACCCGCACTCCCATGCGCCTTGTTCAGGAAGTCGGTCGCGATGTCGGTCGTATCGGAGACAAGGTCACGTCTGTTTTTGGAACCATTGCCTCTGAGATCACGGGTAAAAAGGTCTTCGATATCAACTCTGCTCATTCCATTGTTCTTACCGCTCTGGAGAGGAACCGTTCTGCCGAAGCTCTCGCTAAGCGTATCTGGATGTCTTTTGTCGTTGAAGGCAAAAATGAACTCTACCAGGAAGATCTCATTGAAGTGATGGGTCCCGGCCGCGCAGATGAAGCTGAGGAGTGCTTCGGATCGCTCGACCGTGATGGTAACGGCGATATCAGTTTGGATGAGATGATCCTCACTGTCACAGAAATCGGCAGACAGCGCAAGGCCATGAACTCTAGTATGCACGACGTTGACGCTGCTATTCACGCTCTCGACGGCCTGTTGTTTACCATCGTCTTCATTGTCTGTATCTTCGTTTTCATCGCCTTCCTCAGCCCCAGCTTCGTTGGCACTCTGACTACGTCGGCTACCGCTCTTCTATCTCTATCCTTCGTCTTCGCCACAACCGCCCAGGAGATTCTCGGTTCTTGCATCTTTCTCTTCGCCAAACACCCTTTCGATATTGGTGACCGAGTCGATATCACAGCGGAGCAGCTTACTGTCGAGCACATCGCCCTGCTGTACACAGTCTTCAAGCGTGTCTCCACCGGCAAGACGGTTCAGATTCCCAACATCGTATTGAACGGCTTATGGGTTGAAAACGTCACACGAAGCAAAGCCATGCGCGAGCAGGTTTCTGTATTCTGTGACTTCGCCACTTCTTTCGAGGATATTCACCTTCTCAAACTCGAGATGCAGGCCTTCCTCCGAGACCCTGCCAACAGCCGCGACTTCTATCCTGATACTGACATCGAGGTCCTTAGCATCGCCGAGATGAACAAGCTCGAGCTCCGTGTTGAGATTCGCTTCAAGGGCAACTGGTCAAACGAGTCCCTTCGCGCAGCCCGAAGATCGAAGTTCATGTGTGCATTGGTCGTTGCTTTGCGCAAGGTTCCAATCAATGGCCCAGCTGGCGGAGATGCCGCCCTTGGCTCGGCAGACAAGCCAACATGGTCTGTCGCTGTTCCGCCGGCCGAGGCGCGTGAAGCGTATGAGGCGTACTTGATGAACGCCGACAAGGGACGTATGGTGCCCCTCAACAAGCCAGATGACCCCAGCGACAAGGGCAAGTCAACAGGCAACGACTACCTTGGTGTCGGTGTGCAGAGTGAGGATTTTGCCATTACCTCTTTGACAAACCGCAGACCAGGAGTCGACACCGTTCGCGATGACACCTGGAATGCTCGCGACGACATCAGTACACTTGGACGACCCAGTACCGACGCTCGACCCGATTTAGATGAGGTTAAGAGCTTGCTGCACAAGGCCAGCACAGCTGGAAAACGCAAAGGGGGCGCCACTCTCTCGCCTTACGCCACACGAGCATCGACTGACTTCAATCGACCACCGCCACTTCCTCTCTCCGTAAATCCATCGCAGTCGAACTACGCCTCCCCGCCACAGCCTCTCCAACCATCACAATCGATGCACCGCAGCCCAGCACCGGGATCGCCGGCATCGATTTCCACTGGCCAGATTGAGGAGTACCAGTTCCAAACCATGATACCGCCCCCACCAAGGTCCAATAGCCGACCACGTGTTGCCATGACCACAGAAGAGCGTGAGCGTGAGCAGGAAGAGGAGGGCAGGTCGCCATTCGGTGCGACCGGTCGCAACAGTTCCAACAACCCTTACCGGGCGCAGAGTCCACCAGCCGAGCAGCTCCAGTACAAGAGGGAGTAAGCCCGATTCTGTAAATATTCCCTAGATTTCTCAGCGATGCATGGATACGAATTCACTTTCTTTACCTTTCGTCACAGTGTCAAATGTGGGTTTGGCGCCTGCCCCATGTTCTTGTACAATGTCTCTTTCAAGCTGTACATGTATTATTCGGCATTAGCATCAGCACAAGCTGGACTGGCGCTTGTATGTCCATAGAAATTGTGGTATACTCCGATTGACATTGTATGCAATCGAATCTTTAAACATGCAGATCTGATGTGCGCTGAGATGTGGTGTCAATAACAATGCGCTGAGCTGTGATAACACAGTATGGCAGGGGTAAATATTCAATGGGATTCATGACTTTGCGGCAGCTAGCTGTAAACAGAAAGTAGCTTCTAGAGGTATACAAAGTGTTTCAGCTTAAATCTTAGCACCTTATTGTTTGGTCTTACATGCTTCACTGTTACTTGCAGAGAGGTGCTGCTAGAAGGAAAAGAATATTTGGGGGTCCACATTGATTACTTGCCCCTACAATACTGTATGCAATTCAATCTTTAAACATGCAAACTTGATATGCGCTGAGCTGTGATAATAGTAACGATGCGCCGAGCTGTGATGATAATAACGATGCGCCGAGCTGTGATAATGGCCAATCTATGCAACCGACCTTTGAATGCAAACGCCTTCCCTGTCCGTTTACTCCACACAACTTGTTACGATTACAAGCTGCTCTTACCCCTAGCCATCTCGTCAGCCAACACCAACCCCTTGGGCCCACCCCTGGATCCATCGCCAGGCCACTGCTCCTCCGGCAGCCGCTCAGCCGGCCACTCCCATTTGCCAACAAAGTCCCTGGGAGTCCGGCCCAGCACACACTCCAGAATACTATCTCCAATGACCGGCAGGAACTTGAACCCGTGCCCGCTCCCGCCTGTTGCGACAAACAGTCCCGAATACGTGGGGTGATAGTCAATGAGAAAGTCGCCGTCGCGAGTATCCGTATACCAGCAGATTTTGCTCTTGGTAAAAGGGCGAGAAGGTACGGAGATGGAGGGGTGGACCGCAGTTAGGAAGTTGCGCAGGTCTTGCTGGCCTTCTTTGGGGACGGCTTGGGTCGGGTCGTCGACAGCGGTGAATGGGAGAGAGGTTGTGATTGTGGCATTGGGATCGTCGGATTCAGGGTGAGGGATTGTAGTCGGGTTGACATAGCCGTGGCCATGGCGAGCTACTTTAAGAAGGTTGTTGGAGGGGGGGATGATGAAGAGGCCGTGGCAGAGGTTCAGGATTGTAGGATTCTTGCCGAGTCGCTCTTGTTCAGCGTCGCTGATGGGCATGTAGCAGATGACCTGGCCGGTTGCTTTGCAGATGCCGCGCAAGTCGATAAGCGAGGCTGTCCATGCGCCGGCGGCCAAGATGGTCAGATCTGCGGTGAGCTCAGTGTCGTCGCTGAGGCGGACGCCAGAGACTTTGTTCGTCTTGTGATCAATAAGGAGCTTCTTGACACCGTTGACAACGAAGTTGACGCGGTTCATCTTCTCGACCTTTTCGCGCAGCCATATCATGGCGCCCTCGGCGTTGGCCCAGCCAGAGCTCCAGTTTACATATCCTGTGCTGCCGTTGCCCCATGCATCGTCTCCTTCGAGACCGGCTGCTCTACCGATCTCTTCAGGCGAGTCCAGAACCTCAATCTTGTCCGTGCCGATCTTGCGAACGTTCTCGAGTGACTTTTGTACATATTGTTGTTCCTTTGCCCATGCTGTCAAGCACAGGCCAGTTTCGTGATACTCCTCGGTGGCAAAGTCAGTGCGCCAGCGGTCCTGCGCAATGTTCGCAAGGCGATTATATGGTGGAGACGCGTAGTCCGGGCGAATGATGCGGGAAGTGTCAATCTGGAGAAGATGTGATCAGCAATGTTTCCTAACTGGGATGGTTTGCGCTTTGAGACCGCGTGCAAGAAGATAGACCGCAGAACATAAGGATTGCCTACACTGGAACCGTCTGGAGTTGGGAATGTCTGGCGATCTATGACAGTGATTGATGTGTAGGTGAATTCAGGGTTTCTGCAGAGCGCCCATGCTGTAGAGAGGCCAAAAGCACCACTTCCGACGATGATGACCGAATTGGGTATCTTAGGCGTAGTAGACGAAGATGTCGAAGAAGACATTGCGCGACGAGGTACTAAAGAATACACAAACAGCAGTGAAGAAGTGCAAAGTCAACCAAGCCAAGTCTGCATAGCTGGGTATTAATTTTCAAAGGTGGGTTAACTCCGACTGGACTCCGATGTCGTCGCCGGTGGTTTATCGTGGCGTGCAGCTCGTCAAATAGTCCGAGCTTTCTGGAAGGGTCGACCCGAGAGTCTGGACAGCTACAATTTTGAACTTTGAAAGTCACACCTAATCTCTAATACTCCGTACGAACCAGCATGGCGAAGATACCAAAGCCACCGCGCGTTTTGCCCACCACCAAAGCGGTGCCGGTCAGACGCGCGTCTCCTCTGAACAGGAGGCCACCGATACAGTCTCCATACGACCTCTCGAAGCCAGACCCCAAGCAAACGCCCGAAGAGTCAATTCGTAAGGTCTGGGCGGCGCGGCCGAAGCTACGAGACCTGCAACGACTGTCAGACGAGCAATTGGCATCTGAACAACACCAGGCGAAGCTGCGGAGATGGAGGCAATGGCCTATGTTTGGTGTTGGCCTGGTTGCATTCGGTCTTGGGATGTATGGTGTCATGCTGTACGTCTCGCTGACACGCGATGTTGACATCAAGGATCTACCAACAGATCTCACAGATCGCTTCGACAAGGAGGCTGAGGGCTATGATGAAAAGGTCGACACTTCAGAAACACTCCTGCTGCTCACGTCGAAGCGCAAGAAGCTCGCCAAGCTGGCAAGAGGGCATGTGTTGGAGGTTGCCGTAGGAACTGGTAGGAACATACCATACTACAACACGAAGCAATGCGCGACAGTGACATTGCTCGACTCGAGTGCGCCCATGCTGGAAGTTGCACGTCGGAAGTGGAATGACACGCACAAGGAGTATTTCAGCCGGGTCTTCTTCAAGCGGCAATCCGCTCTAGACCCCATCACACCGCCATTTGACGCCCAAGACGGCTACGACACGGTCATTGAAACTATGGGTCTCTGCTCGACGCCAGAACCCGTGAAGCTGCTGCAGAACATAGAGGCATGCACCAGGGATGACGGTCAGATCCTCCTTCTGGAGCACGGCAAGTCGCATTACGGCTGGCTCAACAATATGCTCGACAAGACCGCACCGGCCCACGCCGACGAGCATGGGTGCTGGTGGAACAAGGACATCGGCAAGATTGTTGAGGACAGTGGACTTGAAGTCGTGAACATCAAAAGGTACAACTTCGGCACGACATGGTGGTTAGAATTGAAACCCCGAAAGGGCCTGCGGAAAAGCACGACCGAAACAGCGCCTGGCGAGCAACCGCTCGTGCCGCAGACCGAGTTCTCGGTTACACAAAAGCCATGGTGGTCGCTATGGCGTTGAGACGTCGACTGTGCTGTGGCACTTAACCCTTTCCTGTGGCACCTCACCCGCAACGTTACGGATGCGGGGGGGTCTTCAGCAGATTGTGATTCGATGACTCTAAACGTGTCGCTCTGGCTGGATGCAGCTTTGGTTCTGTGAACAGCATGCTTGAACGCAGCGCTTCCTCGCTGCTGGTGGGAGTGTTGACGGCCCATCGACGTCAAGTTTAATTATGCTCTGCAGTCAAGGAGGGGTTGATCTGAGATGCGCCCGAGTACTGGGGACAACGAGCAGGTCAAGCGAGCTGGCGGTACCGGATAACCAATACGGACAATATACATCATTCTACACCAAAAGCGGGCGGCGCGAGGTCCAAACTCTGAATGGAACTCGTTGCACGCTTATCTGGCGGCGATGAGCTCACTGCTCGTAAGCATCGCGACGCCGAGTGCTCTCAACGGGCTGACACGCAGCGGGCAGCGCCTGCTAACTCGGCGAGCGTGCAAATGCAGCAAACACCGCTCTTCTGCGACACCCAGAAGCGACACCCAGAATGCGGTGAACAGCAGCATGCAGCAAGCAGCTGGCCTGATTACACCCATCGTCCGCCCTCGTCTGCGGAGCGGGGACGACGCCCGCCAGCCAAAGTTCGGCGCGCGACACCTCCCCACCGCCGCGTGGGCTGCATACCGGACCTGTCTAGGCTCAATCGGGTGAGCTGGTACGTCGCGGAAAAAGCAAAGCGGGTGTGCAAGTGGATGCTTGTGAAACAACAGTTTCCAGAAGAAGCGTGTCTGGCAGCGTTGCGCAGCGCACATATGCTCTGACGAGCATGCGGGCGAATTGACCTCACTGCGACTGGCCTGAGGCATGGAACCTCGGAAGTCTCTGCGCAATCACGAGCAGGCGAATGCTCGGTCGGCGAAAACATGGTTCCCGCACAGAAACTTTTTTTTCGAACAATTTAGCTCTTGACCGCTCCGGGGATATCCCTACATGGCGGATGAGGCTAAGCTGTGCAGCAGCTGGTTTCAGGCTAGAGCTTAGCAGGGGTATCCTGCCGTTGGGTCACGACGATGTCATGCACGAAGCATCAGATATTGGAAGGTGTGCAACCAGTCGCGTGAAGGCGAGTTGCGCAATCTGGTGCGCGGCAAGGAGAGGCGAGGCGGTCAACTCGCGAACAGCAGCAGACGGCCCGCCCTGATGCAGACGGCAAGGATGTGCACATGGGGGATGGAGAGGGCTGATGGGCATGGCTGGGGTCACAGATAGACGTGAGGGAGCTCCGACGCTGCTCACTGTTTGGCTGCGCTGGCAGTGGTTGGCAGTGGGCACTGACCGCGACCGTCGCCTGGGACGACCTGCTCCCCATTGCAGGGATGGGCTTCATCTCACGCGGTGGATAGGCGTAGATCTCAGTGCACTGCGGACCACAGCGCTCCACCTGCTGGCGCCGGCGAACAAAGAGAGCGACGAAAGAAAGCAACGCGACCTGTCGTCTGCCGCGCAGGCCGGGGCTGGGCCATCGAATCAGGCGCGAGACGTTGGACGCGGCAGCCGGTGAGGCCGTGGTCACCAAAGGGAGGCGTCCGGGTTGCTCGTCACGGCAACGGGTGTGCGACCTGCACGCAGCAAGCAGGCAGATGGCAGCCACGGCGTGGTTAGCAGCGCTGCGCACTCTGGCCCCTGGCAGCAGCAGCGCCAGCAAAGCAAAAAAACGGCTCCAAGAGGGCTCTAAGGTTAGCATGCTGTCATAAGTGTGGCGGTCCGAAAGCGACATCCCTGAAGTCCTTCACTAGGCAGCCCTAGTGCGCTTTCCTCACCTACCTACCCTTCCTCCCCTTCCCCTCCCCTCCATCTCCCCTCGAACTCACTCAGGGACCGTTCGTCTGTTCAACACACTTGCATTCCATCAGAGCCGTGACTTTCGTGGTGCTGGTGCGAACTTGGCTGTCTCGCTTCATTGCTGCTGCCCTGCTGGACTTGTTGCTGGCTTGTGCTTGCGCGAACCAGTGGCCATCGCCCAGTTACGCAACCACCGTCAGGAGGCGCGTGTCGTCAGAAGTGCCGCCGGCCTGCACCTTCTCATCGCCCACCCGCCAGCTTGTCAGACATAATTCAACACCTTCGTCGCCGCCACTGCAGTGCAGGCAGAAACGCCGCACGCTGCCTCGCGTAGTTGTTGTTGCAGCCACTCACGCACCGGCTGCCGCTTGACTGTGCATTCCGCGAGCCAATCGTCACCCCTGGCATCCGCGCTGCATCAGCACTTTTTGCTGCATTGCTTCTGCCTGTCGCAATAATTTCCCTGTTTCTCTGCGACTTCCTACGCCGCCGTCCCACGCGACCACTGCGACACATCGCCGCGACACACCATGGGCTACAACACTCGCCGCAAGTCTCTTTCGCTACCGTCGCTGGGCATCGCCATTCCTGGCGCGCCTCGGTCTGCGCGCTCACCGCCTTCGACCACCGACATGCAGCAACCCGCGAAAAAGCAGAAGCGCTCGCACTCGGGGTCGAGCGCATCGTCGCTGACCTCGCCGGCGAACACTCTCCCGCTGCGCGCCTTCGACGAGCAGCGCCCCAAAAGCCCAGGCCGTCTGGCAGACACACCGCCACCCTCGCCCGACGACCAGTCTGGCCAGGCCAAGGTCGACACACAGGGCATTGATGACGAGATCGTCGTCGGCGTCATCGAGCAGCTCGAGAGAACGGGCAACCGCCCGCATCTGCTCAAGGAGCTGGCGACTGTGCTGTCGCCGACCATTCCCATCGTCGAGAGGTATGTTTCCTGTCTCTCTGTGCCAAGCGCCGACCCCTTCTGTACTGACCTTCGACAGCTCTGCAAACCCTGCCGCTATCATCTCCTCGCGATTGGCCACCTACCTCAAGCGCACCTGGACCGCACTCTCGAGATGTCCCCTCGACAAAAAGCTAGTCGGCACCCACCCTAAGCGTGTCTACTACTTCCTCACCACCACGCCCCACCAGCCGATTCCTGCCGATGGCACAAGCGGCGCAATCATGCCGCGCATCGTCACCCCCTCCCTGTCCTCCGGTGCTTCCGAGGAAGAGGACATGGATGCGCGCGCGAGGGCCCGCATGTCCCCCTCGCCAGAGCTGGACTTGTCTGACTACGACGAAAGCGGCAGCGCGGATCCCTTCTCGAGCCAGGTCCACCCCCCCACCAACGCAAACATTTCGCACAACCGCCGTGCCCAATCTCCGCCGCTGGAGAAAGAGGAACGCGAGTTCACCATGACTGCGTCGTTTCTGCAACAAGAGCGCAGGAGACAGGAGGCAGAGCGCGAGCGTTCTGCCCGTACGTCTGCGAAGCCAAGTCAAGCCTCCGACGTCAGCATGGACGACGTTGCCCAGTCAATTGAAGAGACAGAAGAGCTTGCTGCGCGCAAGAACTCAGAAGCCGCTACTGCCCTCTTCGGCCACATGGCTAGCTCCTCGTTTGACTTCTCTGTGGAGAGCCCTGCTCTGAAGTCACAGGTGTTTCACCTAGAGATGCCACCTCCAGTATTCAAGTCGCACGAGGTAAAACTCGAGATTGCCGACATTGACTGGAGCTGGTCAGACATGCGCAGTCCGGAGAACATCGAGCTTGACGAGCTCGAGGAGATGTTTGGCGGCTATTAGGCCGTCAGCAACCCATCTCCTCCACCTACTTCTGCATACGATCTTGACGATTTCCCTACGCATCATTTGTCTCATCTACGGGCTATGTTTTTATTTATTTCCTCTCATCTAGTCACCTCTATTCTCTCTCATTCTATCTCGCGGGCGCATTGCTTAGTAGATGGATATCTACATCGAACCTTTGCGTTGCATCATACACTTTAGCTGTTGGGATACAGCGACGGAGTTCAGTGGAGGCACCCCACCTGCCATGTGGGAGTCCTTAGGATACTGTACGATAGTTGTCGCGTTTGAGTGTATGGGTCCGACGGTCTGAGACACAGGTTGTTACTCGGCGCGTGTATGTTTATTATGGAGTTCATGTCGCGAGATGTCGCGAGAAGGCTGCAATCGACTTCTGCACAATATCAAACTGGATCGTCTAGATAAAAGTCACCTCCAAATTGGAAAAACAGTTGATACTTTCACACCTACCACTTTGCGACATACCTTGACTGAGCATTATGCGTCTGACGTTCTGGAACACGACCATGGGATTTCGCTAGGGACTTTTCTGCACGTTAGATGGGGCTTCCCCACATGGGCATTCTCACCTGGAGCCGCATGCATGATAAGTGTTTCTTAGAGGCATGCATGCAAGAGAACGTAAAAGGTCCCTCACCGGATGCTGTTTTGAATGGAGCCCAAGCCTGAGCCGCGAATCACGCCTGGTGGCCGGGCGATCCTTGGTGGATACGGGAACGTGTGCGCTTGGCCAATACGGAAGCTATGGAGATGGCGGTCAGTCTCAGTATAGAGACGCTGTGCCAGCTGTCCGCGCAGCTTCACTTTGATCCACGCTGCATAGTGGGGTACAGCCAACGCAACACGGCAAAAAGTGTGTGACTCCAATTCGTGAAACCCTTGAACAGAACCTCTGTTCTCTGTATACACAAGCTCGCGAACTCTTGTTCGCATAGGGAGGCTGGGAAACCGAGCGCTCAGATCAGAAGCGAGTCCAATGATCCTCGGGCGCCAGCCAGCAAAAACGAAGGCCCAACCACGCATGTAAGGGTGCGCGTGCACGCGTTTTCTCTCTCCTTGATTTTGTTTCGCTCTGCGGCTATGCAAGAGTGACTGCGTGAGATTGGCGAATCGCACAATTCCAACGTCGTTGCACACGACCTCGGGTGTTGCAAGGGTCCGACGAGGCTGAACGGGGCCTTGAGATCTGAAGCTTACGACAGCTGGGAAAGCCGCATAGTTGACGCGACGAACGTCTGCAAGAGTCGGGAGATCGGAGGGGAATCTGAAGATCACAGCGCAACCGAACTGGTCGCGCATTGATCATCTATCGTACCATTCAGTACGCCTTACTGCTGCTGCATACGCAACCAACGGACCAACGGCAATTGCAGACCACCAGACTGCAAGCCAGCCGCCAGCCTCACCCGCATAACTCCACAGGATAATCGGCCACATCCGCACGTGGCTTAATCATTTAACGTGGCCTCCTCCAACAGCGACTGGGAGTCGGGCTACGAGCCTTCGTCTCCGTCTAGCGTTTCTTCTGCTTTCACGCCCACGCAAAATCGCAGGAAAAGCCTAGACATGTCTGTGGCACAATCACGAGCAAGGAGCCGGAGCCGGGCGCCTAGCATGCGGGCGCCGCCCCCAGGTCCAATCGTCGTGGACGGCCCTCCAAGGAGCCCGCGAACGCCAATCGTGGTCGACATACCATTTCGACCTGTCAGTCGAGCAAGAAGTGTGGGACGAAATGGACCGCTCATGAGCACTCCCGGGCTGAGTGGAGGGAGAGGCATGTTCAAGAGGCTCATCGTTGCTTGCGATGGAACATGGCTGAATTCAGACGACGGAGAGAAAAACGGAGATCTCGCAATTCCAAGCAACGTCACACGGATGTCCAGAGCTATCAAGTCGGTCAGCCAAGATGGCATACCGCAGATCGTCAACTACACGTCTGGTGTTGGAACAGAAGGAGGACCCTTGTTCAAACTCATCTCAGGCACCACAGGAAAGGGTCTCCCCGAAAACGTTCGAGAAGCATACGCTTTCCTAGCCAACAACTACCATCCTGGCGACGAGATCTTCCTGATTGGCTTCTCAAGAGGTGCATTCACTGCCCGTAGCATCGCCGGTTTGATTGGTGAGATTGGCTTGCTAACGAAGAAGGGGCTCAATGATCTTCCCGAAGTGTACGATGATGTTCAACACCGGAGAGATCCAAATTACGTACCCAAACATCCCGACATACCGTTCGCCCGCAAGCCTAGCGCAAACGATCCTAGATACACAGAAGAGATGGAACGCCGTGGATTGACAAGACTTGACATACCCATTAAAGCAATCGCTGTCTGGGACACAGTGGGCAGTCTGGGAATTCCACGAATTGGGTTGCTACAGCGCGCAGGTCTGCAAGGCAAGCAGTCCCGAGCAACGTCTTTTTACGACACAAAACTTAGTAATTGCGTGGAGAACGCGTTCCAGGCCTTGGCTCTTGACGAGAACCGATCGTCTTTTTCGCCAGCGGTGTGGGAGAAGCCAGAAGGCAACAGGACGACGTTACGCCAAGTATGGTTCCCAGGTGTACACGCAAATTGTGGCGGAGGATACGACGATATGCAACTTGCGAACATCACATTGGCTTGGATGATGAGCCAACTGGAGCCGTTTCTGGAAATGCGGGAAGAGTACCTTTTCGAGCAGGACGCGTTGAACGAGGACTACTACAAGGAAGTAGGGCAAGGGATACGGCCGTGGAGTTTTGGCAAGATCTACAATGAGCTAAAGGGCGTGATGACCGCCGGTGGCAGAACAGTACGTTACATAGCACCTGTCACGTCGAGGGACTAGCAGAGATATTGACATCACCCAGGTTCGCACGCCAGGCCAATACCACGCCGTGGACCCTTTCTCTGGCCGGACTACGGATCGTCCCCTCCGCCAAACCAACGAGTACATCCACCCCTCTGTCCGCACGCGCTACCGTCTACAAGGCCCAGGGCAAATGGACCGCAGCGACTACGAAGCGCGCGCCTTGACAGATGGCTATAAGCTCAACGTTGACTACGGACCGAACAAAGAGCGTGCTTCGGACCCGGAAATCTACTGGCGCATCAAATGGCGGGATTCAGACGCGGTGAAGATCCTCCCTGAAGCACCTCTTTGGCGTCTCGAGCGTGAGCTCGCACGCAAAGATCCAGACACGTATGACTATATCAAGCGCCCTCCCTCAACGAAGGTCCGTGACAGTAAGCGCCGCAGTCAGAGACCTATGAGTGCGGGCGTGAGCTCGAGGGCGCCAACGACGCCCGGGGCCGCGAGTGTGGTGAGTAAGAGACGGAGGGACACAATGACGCCGCGGAGCACGTTTCCGCTTGATGAAAAGGTAGATGTGAGACCGCCGAGAAGGAAGAGTGTGGTGGAGAGGAACGTACGTGCGAGGAGCAGGCCGAGGACGAGTGTGTATGATGGCGGCGAGACGGAAATTAGAGAGACCATGCCTCATAAGAATGAAAAGGACAAGGCATGGTGGGAGGGGAGAAGGTGATACTTGGCAAGCACGGACAATAAGGTGCTATAAGTGATGTTCTGGTAAGACTGATCTGGATGGACGATGAATACCCTTTCTGAAGAAGACACTTAACGATTGCATGGAGGCATAGCGAACGGTTGATAGAAGCGTTTAATTTTACAGATGATGGAGACTTTCATCATCATAATTTCCTGACAGGTCTGCACAACTTTCAAGCTTAGATTCTAAAGAGAGACCGATATTTGGCTCTTGCACATGCCAGAATGCTGCTAATGAGGAATGGAGGCCCCACATACAGTAGGGCTGAAAACGCGCCAGAGAGCGAAACTGATGTCGTCACACGCGACTTCCTGTGCGTCAACATCTACCATGGCCGACGAAATGCGCATAAATCCTCAACGCGCGGCGCAGCTCACAGAGAACATTACGAGCATCACATCGCGCATCCATGCCGCAAGCACAAGCGGACAGCAGGTAGGCACCAACATCCACGCAAACTATCGCTTGCACCCAGACTCACAAACAGCAGGTCCGCCTAATAGCAGTTTCGAAGCTGAAGCCTGCAAATGATATTCTCGCCCTGCACCAACTGCCCAACCCGACGCAAACCCATTTTGGCGAGAACTATGCCCAAGAGCTCCTCGAGAAATCCAAGCTCCTTCCGCGCACCATCCGATGGCACATGATCGGCGGCTTACAGTCGAACAAGTGCAAACAGCTAGCCGAGCAAGTACCGAACCTATGGTGCGTCAGCAGCGTGGACAGCGAAAAGAAGGCAAATGAGCTGGAGAAGGGGCGGCGTGCGCTGCTCGAGAAGGACTCCGAGGCCGAGAAGCTGCGCGTCATGGTGCAAGTCAACACCAGCGGTGAGGCAGAGAAGTCTGGCGTAGAGCCGGCGGATGCTACGAAGCTGTGCAAACACATCCTCGAGAAGTGCTCGCATCTCGAGCTCTTTGGGCTGATGACGATTGGAGCTATTGCGCGGAGCAAGGAGACGACGCCGGAGAACGAGAACGAGGACTTTGTCTGCTTGAGGGATACGAGAGATAGGGTTGCGGAGGAGCTTGGGTGGGAAAAGAATAAGCTCGAGCTGAGCATGGGCATGAGTGCGGATTTCGAGGGTGCGATCAAGATGGGGAGTGGCGAGGTGAGAGTGGGAAGCGACATCTTTGGCGAGAGGCCGCAAAAGAAGGACGCCATTATCAAGGAAGATGTGGCTGAAGATAAGAGCTAGTTTGGAGGTTTCCCAAGACAAAAAGGGTTGCAAATTTACATCGACCGTGTTCTCTTGCTGCTGTTGTTGGGTTGCACGGCTCCTGCTACGTTCGCACCTGCCTCACCCTCATATCGCGCCTCGCTTACACCAGACGTAATTACTAACCCCATTGTCCGCGTGGAGAACTGCTGGCTTCTGCCTCTCGTCAAAGTTTCTTACGCACAGTCGTCCCTGCCCACCCTTTCCCAGGCATCGCAATAGCCCGAAGGAGGACTTGCGCGCTTCGATGCTCAAAGCTACCCTCGGGTCAAATTAGAGATCAAACAAGAGCCTAACGGGGCATGACGAGGGGAATAGGTGGCCTGAGGGGGGATTGTTGCTGCTGACGTACGACACGAAATATGTGATTTGAAAACAATAGTGTCCACGACGCCCGGATAAGGGGGTTTAGGGGCATCACTTACGGCGAAACTATAACCTTCGTATCATAGATAAGGATTGTGGACATTTGCCCTTCTTAGACACGGTAGCAAGCTCAAATCATTGGTGTCTTCAAGTCAGGTGATTGTGTCTCTGATGTTGACAGTTTGCCTTGGCTTCACGCAAGTGGCCAAGTCGAGTGTGCGAAACCTCGTAAAGCACCGTGAGTCGGCAAGATCAGATGTTGTTACTACCAACTCTTCGCGCATGTCTAATGTCTTAGCAGCTCCACGCGCTCTTGGTTTCGCGACATTTGCACACACCAAACCAAGACGCCTGTAATCTGACATGGTTTCAGCAGAAGCAAGACCAGCCAGTACAGAGCAAACCCATTGCTACCCTTGTAGAGTTGTAACAGCGAGCGAACGGAGGAGATGTTATTAGCTTTGACATTACGGGGCGCAAGAGCGACTACAGCAACACTTTCAATGTACTGTCCCGAGTGTAATTAGGACTACTCTATCTAGAGGCGACTACATTATTGCGCGGCAGGATCGAGGAAGCCTTCGAGCGTCTCATAGTTGAGCGGTCGGAACAGCTCGTTACTCAAATCCGCGCCCGAGCTACCCAGAAGACCCTCAAAGTTCTCAAAGGCAGTATCGAAGTTCAACCAGTCAGGTGACTGATCGGCGAAGCCGAATGCAGCAGGTATCGGTGCTCGATCCGCACGCTCGCTGCTCGTAGGGTGTTGCCCTGGTGTGAGCGTTGGCATGGGATTGAGCAAATTAGGCATAGGAGAAGGCTGCTGTTGCTGTAATCTCGGATCTATCGAATGATCCATAGTCTGGGGTGGCCATTGGTTGTTCGAGACAGGCATGTGCGGTCCGTTATGGTTGGCTTGTGGGGTGGGTGGCTCTGTCTTGGGCTCATTTGGGCGCAGCTCCGGCGCGGTGGGCGCAGGCGTATTTACGGCGTTTGTCCGTTGCCCAGCGGCGTTGCTGAGAACTGCACGGCCAATGTCTGCCATTGTGCCTGCAGACCACCATGCATCTCGGAGGCGATCAAGGAGAAGCACACATTGCTTCAATTCCTCCGAAGCGCGCTTGATGTGCACCTTCAGTCGTCTTGAGCGGAAGTGCCTGTAGACTACACTGAGTGCTACGGAGAGCGCATATGGTACAATTGGAAGGGGCGGCAGCAGCTCGGGAGACTCGGCATTGAGTAAATGAATGACTCGGGTGGCTGATAGACTCTGGCGGACATATGACGGTGTTGACTTGACAGGAGCGTTGATGGAAAGGGACTTGTGCGAAGCCATGCACATGGTGTGATGGAAGAGGGATAGCAAGCCTGCATCTGTTAGTCGCATATACAGGTCAGCCAAAGGTGTCCAACTCACTCATAATAGGGCCGTCCAGCTTATCCTCCCCATCGCCCACCATCTCCTCGAATCCAAGGAAGTCGTCTTCCCAACCCGTCTCGTCTGCTGAGCGACTACCTGGTCTGTAGTAGTCGATGACTTTGTCTAACATCTCTGAAATCTGTAACCAGATTCCAAACGGACTTGACCTCTTCTCCGGATCTGTAGGCAGTTGTCTCAAACTATTGTCGCGATCGTGCATGAGTAATGGTCTGCCATTCATACACGCGTTGATCTTATCAAGACTCCACAAGCACCAGAAGACGTCTTCCAGGTTGCCTTGCGATTCTGAGCTTTGGTTTCTCCATTGGTGCCCAAACTGCAGGCCAAATGTATGTGCATGGTGAATAGCCTGTGCTAGGTGCATCGATGCTTGCTCAGCACCGTCAGGACCTTCACAGTGAAGGGATATGAGGGCTAGAACTTGAATAAGCACAACTCGGTTCTTCTCGAGCTTTGCTTCAATAGCAACGATGACAGCCTGATACAGTCTTTGTGAGAACTCTCGGGGATTGAGTGGCTGCGGATCATCGCCCAGGCACAAGATCTTTGCGGCATTGGCGTGTTTTGATGCTACGATGCAAATTGACTGCAGCAACGTACGAGGTTCTCGACCCTGCCCGTACTGTTCGTAGAAGAGGTCCTTGTCGACTAGTGGAAGGAGGGGGTGGACGTAGGTAAAGTAAATGTCAAGGAGGACATCTTGACTCTTGCGAGGTGGAAGGATGTCGACGCCTATTGCATCTAAGTACTGCTGGAGAGCTTTGGAGATTTTCACCTCCGAAGTGTTTGGCGGACCTGTTTCATTGATGTGCACTGAAGCCGATCTTGGCTGAGCCGTCACTGGTCTTTGGTCCCTCTCCTCGACCCACTGGCCGATTGGAGCTATGCTTGGTGACTGCGCAGGATCTCGTTTCGAGTGAACTTGTTCTCGCAAGACAGCTTCAGGATTCAGATAGCCCAGAAAGTTTGGTGGAGTCTGTGGCGATCTTGCGCTCTCCGCCGGGCTGTGAGGCGGCGGCATTGTGGAGTGGGAATGAGCGTTACCATGACTTCGGGCGTCCCCACGGGGAAGCCTTGGGTCGTAGTGAGGGTGTCCGCCCTGCGCGAAAGCATGAGGGTCTGAGGATGGATGGCCTGCGTCCCGGTCGCCGCTTTGGGTAGAGGTTCCGTTTCCGCCCTCAAAAGAGCCGCCGCCAGTCTCCTCATCAGCAAACGTGTGGCTGCATCTCTTCTATTGGGCTATTAGGTGGCTGGATTTTTAAGGCTGGCTAGCACTCACTCTGCGCTTCTTGCAGGATTCACAGGCACGGTGGACACCTGGTCGTGTTAGCTGCCTGTCTCATGTGGCGCACTGACAGTGTTCACACGCACGTTTGCGTTTTCGGAAGAACTCGTTATTCGCCGCAAAGGTGATCATTGTCGACATCTTGACGGGTATTTACGCGTCTGCAACGTCCACTACGCGTGTAGATGTACCAGGAGGCTTCAGCACAGACTCGATGTCTTTAGGTCACGAGCCGCGGCGCAGGATTGAGGAGTCGCGACCGGAGATTCTGACCCGTGCCAGGCCGTCGCCTCCGCACTTTCTCCACATGCATGATTGGTCCCACCGATGCGTAGCGACACGCATTACAGGGATTGGCGTCGCTGTCCTTCGACATCTCCGAGCGTACATAGGTGGTGGCACCATGACGCGCCTTCGCCCAAGCTGTCCACGGCAGGAGCATGACTGCGCCTGCCCTTCCGATTGACATCTGGCTGATCGTCTTCGAATGCATTGACGCCGCGTACAATGCTCTCGACGACATCGATGCCGACAGCCTCACGGTGCTTTGGTGCGTTGTTCGCAACGTCTCGCCGTATCTCCGTGCCTGCGTCGAAGAGTACTTTCGCCATGGCATCCTCCAGAACATGCTCCTCGACCTGAGCTACAGCAACATAAACCACCACGGTGGCCCAGCCTTCACGCATCTCCACATACCTATGCGCGTCTCCCACCTCCTACCAGACGGAAAAAGGGCTGTCTTCCGGCAGATGGCATACAGGGGTAATGGCATACACACAGGCTCTGTTCGTGGCTGGGTACCCTTTGCTGAGCGGTACGCTGCCGAAACACGCAAGCCCGAGCCGCAAGTTGTGCATAGAGGGCAGGCAATGAGCGCCTCAGCGCCGCCAGCATGGGAGAAAGAGCATCTGAACTTGCGCAACACGCTGGCTGGAGATGACAAGACCAACTACATAGCGTCTCTCAGAGAGCATACCAGTATTGGTCGTGGCTATCGACCGCCTCATACTCTCAAGATCCGTGAGGCAGTCAACGATACGGAGCTCGTTGACTTGGCGCTCGACGTTGAAGCGCGAGAACTTTCATTCGACTGGCGAGCCACGCTCGCTTTCTTCTTTGTTGAGCAACGCTTCATAATGATTGCGGAGACCCGTCCCGCTAAGCAGCCTACCTACGACCCGGATCTGGTAGCTGCAGCCAGCAGAGCGCAGGCTTCGATGCACATGTATGACTACTGGAATAGCAACACCAGACGTGCACGGCGCAAACGCTTGCAGCCTTGGGTGAATGACAACAAACGCCGCATGACACCAGAAGACCGTCTGAAGGCCGAAGATAGAGTGGAGCGCACCAAACACCAGATAAGGCGTAATCTACGGCCTGAAAATCTGCGCGAGCTCGTCCTCAGCGACTTCACACGCGAACAACAGGAGAGGGTACCTGAAAAGTGCGCCGAGGATTTGCCATATTTGTTACAGTGGCCGTGGGTTCACGATGATATGTACATGACTCCTAGAAAGCCCGTTCAGCTTCAATGTGGTTCAAAAGCATGTTCGGTAATGTAATTTATAATTTTGATACCCATAGCAATAGACTTAACCTTGTCTGCTCTTTCAGCAATCTTCTTAATCCTTGTGCCTCTAATGCCTTGAAGCTGCTCCAGTCTTCTCCTGCCTGCTCTCCTCTCTCAGCCTCGTCCTCACCTCCATAAGCGCCTTCCCCAGCAAGTTCTGACCCCAGCGACGTCTGTTCGCACCAGCATTCTTCTCCCCAAATCCAACACCCCAGATACGGTCCATCGGGCTGGCTTCAACCAACTCCCTTTCACCGGTCGCTACCAGCCATTCTCTCATACTCTCCGCATTCTCCGCGATCGTAAACTTATGCACATTGCCCTGCACCACGATTTCAAACTTATCTGCGCAACATTAGAATCTACGTCACAACCCCTCCAGAAGAGACAAAATACTCTGATCCCACAGTGCACCATCAAAGTTCTCAACCATCCGTCCCAGCGTCCTATGCAGCTTCGGATCGGTAGTCTGCAGCATCTCCTTCGCGACCTTCTCGTCCCCGAAGAGCCGCGCTTTCTGCACCATCATCCACATCTCACACGTCGCGTATGTTTCGCCTGATACAGTGAAGGGGGACGGATACCACTGGCCTAGGTAGCCTGTCCCTTCCTCGTGTGGACGCCAGAAGTAGAGGGGGCCGGCGGCGGGCGAAGCCGTGTTGGAGGGGTCAGGGGTGGTTGTGATGGGCATAGTTGAGTTGTAGCGGCTGTTGCTATTGTTTTGTAGATCTGGGTCGTTATAAGAGGACACTTTCTTTAGTGGTGCAGCTGTGCTTTATACGTTGCCTGGAAGACGGTGTTCGTCTCGTAAAAGGTAGCGAATGCAGCAGTAGAGCGCCAAGTACAGTCATGTGTCATAATAGTCATAGAAGGCATACTTCGAGAGAGCGTGCGAAGCTTCTGCCTGTAGTGGTGGCTTCCTCTCAGTCACAGCCGAACCATAGGTGAGGGCTCAAGGAGTCACATCGGGAGTAGCTCCGCCCTTTTACGGGTGCACAGAGGCCGCCCTTAACACCTAACAACGCTACATCACCTTTTGATACTGTTGAGCGTTGCAGTTACAATGCCTCATTGGTGTAAGAAAATGGGTGTGAGCATGTACTCAATTATACCTCATCGCTAATGCTGGACCAAACATTTTAGGCGCACCCATGCATATATGCGTCCAACATACATTACAGTATCAACAACCCATCATCTCTCCATTAGAATTTGGGTACACGAATGGAATGCGATAAGAATGCTGATCTGGCCTAGATTATACCCTCGATACCTTGCGAGAGTCGCTCCTCCATGGCTTTCACCAAGACAGGCGGCACAGCCTCGTCTGTGGCGCGGATTGTGATGCGGAACATCTGTTTTGTGTTAGCTATCGGACAGCGCTCAGATGATCATGTGCAGCATACCGAAGTGTCAAAGTTGGGCTCCAGTCTCAACAGACACCCAAACTTCCCTCCCTCGCTCGTGTGCAGCACCGTTGCACCCACGATGTTCTTCCCGTTCGGATCGACGCCTTCAACGATACCCCATTTGAAACCTGTAACAACCTTCTTGACAAAACCGATGTCCATACTGCGACTCTTGTTGACCAGACCGAATATACTCTGCGCCTCACGTGGTGCACCGCCAATCTGCTTCCATCTTTTGAAGAAGTCGTCTGAGGATAGTTCTGCGCCTTCCATGTATCTGTGAAGCAGTACCGGGAGCTGCAGAGTTATTCCCTGCATAGCGCCAGCAAGCCAGGATATACGGATGGTGGGAGCATGTATGAAGACGTTCTTACAGTCGAACATGATGGTCTGCTGTGTCTGGCCCTCGGGCTGTATGACCGTATCCGGCAGACCCTTGACGTCTGTTTTCAGTGTCTCTGCGGATCTGTTGTCGAGCATCGTAGTGAAAGAGTTCATGGCGAAGGACGACCTGTTTGAAAAGTAGAATATCAGGCAACCCAATGAGCCACGGTATTCTGTTCGAAGACCGACTTGTATTTGCTGATCCTCGTAGAGTACACCTTCAGGTCGTAACAGTAGGCGATTGTACCCAATATCCCAATCCGGACTCAAATGAGCAGCGCTGGCGAAATTGGGTGCGTCGAGGCTTCTGCTCGCGTCCACATTTAGATCCAACCCGGCAAGATCACTCGATAGAAGACCGTTATTTGCGCCGTTGGTCGCAGCTGGCTTGTGCTCACCTTGCACAGGCATGGTCTGGCTTCGCTTGAATCCAGCTGTTGAGTTCTGTCGTGCAAGGCCAATCTCTCCTTGGTTGGCATCTTTGCCTCCGACTACCCAAGTTCGCTTGTCGCTGGTCGTGGAATGTTTTTGATGTAACCTCGAGAGTAGCGCTGATGTCCTTTCTGGGTACGGCGGCATCTCGTCACAGACAGTTCGTAGCAAGTCGTCCGTAGGCATGGTGGCTAACGCAAGATACTCGCATGCTCTTTGTTGAAGCTCAGAGTCCAGCGAATGTGTGTAGGCGCGAAAGGCCTGTAGGAGCTGAGGCTTGATCTCTGGGAACAAGTTGACAAATTTGACGTAGCACGACAACAGGATTGCTCGTGTACTAGACGAGCAACCTCGCATCTTTGCGCTCATTGCCATGAACTGCTCGATTGGACTGCAACCCTTGCTATCAGCGATTAGATGGCCGAACTCTCCGAGTATATAACCGCCAATCTTGACCAGCGTCTCGTGGCAGTCTGCCTTGACGTAAGCTAGAATAGTTTGAGCTGCATAGACCTGCAACTCCTCGTTGTTGGTCACAATCTGAATGACTCGCTGCCAAACCTCATCGCTGACATGGTCACCAGCCATTGCAATCAGGCGCAGAGTGATGTCGACATACCACTGCACGTCTGTGGCATATTTTTCTGTCAGAATAGCGATCTTGAGGACCATCTCTTCCCTGATTGCATAATCAGCAGACTGAAGGTAACGCAGGAGTTCGCCCACAATAGCTTGTGCATTTGTCTGATCGCACATGCTGTAGAGCAGGTCCAACCCCTGTCTTCGTACACTGATGTCTCTGTCTCTCAATGATCCAATGATGATGGCTTGATGTTTCTTGATGGGATCGAGCGTCTCTGCACGGGCTGCAAGATGCGTCATAGCTTCCAAGCCCAGGTATCGCACATTTGTCTCGCGAGATGCGATGAACTTGCCCAAGCGAGTAGATATTGTGACCATCAGATCCGGCTCAGAGTCCAAGTGGATGACAAGGTTGATTGCTTCGAAAAGAACAGCATTTTGCGCGTTGTTTTGCTGCACGTTCTTCGGCATCTCCAGCGCGGAATCCATAATCTTTTGCAGTGCTTCGCGGACAAGATTGCGGATGTGTGAATCCTCGGGAGGTGGGTAGTACTGAAGGAGCTTGAGTAGCTTGACCAAGATCCACGGACACGGGACTTTGTAGTAATAGTACCCTTCCGCACATTCGTTGTCCACCACTATCCGCTTCAGCCTGTTAGCAGCCTTCACGTAGCTTCCTTTGTATTGCTCTGCATTGTCCTGTACCAATGCCGTGATGAGGGAAGTGACAGAAAGTGCTACACCCATGTCAGGGTCGTCCATTAGGGATATCATGCGCTCTGCCCACTCGTTCTGCACAATTCCAGGGTACTTGCGATAGAGACGCAATAGGGTAAGAGCGGCCTTCTTCTTGACAAAAGCTTTCGACGCTGGCGATATCAAAAGTCGGTGGACTTCAGAGCTCAGAGCCTCACCCAGTTCCTTGCCTCCTACGTTTGCGATAGCGTGTAACGCCAAGCAGTTGTTCAGCTCGTTGTGATCCATGAGATCCTTCCTAATACTGTTGACGACGAGGTGTATCAACTCGTGTTGCTCGTGCAGGAACAGTGTGACTGCGAGGTAACCAATCTGTTTCTCTGAGTACTTGGTGGCCGAGATGAGGTTCACGGCTTCGAGGTGTCCAAAGTCGACATTCCAACCCAGGATATAGATGTAGAGAAGTTTACAAACATATTTCTTCTTCTGGTAGCCATTCAGGCCTCCGTCCCTGAACTTTTGTCTGCCATCTCTCGTCAGCGGGTGTCATCCCTCCTATTCGGCACCATGCACCCACCGTATATTGGCCAATTCCTTGTTGATTCTCTTCTCTTCCAATTCTCGCGCTCGCGCATTACGCAGATCTGCAATGAAGGATACCAATCCACGCATCGTGGGGACATCGCCGGAGTTGCTGCTCCTACTGAACAGCCCTCCTTTGCCTGACGCTGCCGCCATCTTCGCCGTAACGGACATTATAGAGATCGTTTGCGGGCTTTAGCCGCTGAGGAAATAGCCGGACAAACCGGTAGGAGGTTTGGTTTACGTCGAGACGGATAGGGAGGTCGCAGCGTACGATTCGGAGTAGGGGTGCTGCAGCCGAGAAGCGCGCTGGGCAAGACTGTTAAAGGCGTTCGATCGCAAAGAGAGTCGGGGAGGCGGGCGAAAAATGCCGGTCATGAAGTCTAAAGTGGGAGAGGACTGTGTGTATTGAGGAAGCACCAACAGTGCATGCTGCAGGTGGCCGCGGTGCAGCTCGATGCAAGATGCGCGCAATGCGGCGGGCTTATGGTGGAGTTCGAGCGGCAGCAACTTAGCGTCCGCGCAGACCCTTGGAACAACTACCGGCGGCCGGACTACGAAGTATGTTCTGCATCATGAGATTTCCAGCAATGCATGAAATGCTGATTCGTCTCATCTCTCTGGTCATCAAAGCATCATTTTCAGCGCTCTTCCAGCAATTGCATTCCGCGCGTGACCCTTTAAGTTGGCTATATAAGCTAGGACGGTTTCTACAGAAGAGCTAGTCAAACCAACGAAGGCCAGGAATAGTTTTGAAATGATTTGATTGATTTATTAATGGGTATAGACTGCTCTTCTGCAGTTTGTAAATCATGATTGACCCTTCAACGCCGTGATGCTGTCCAAAATCACCCTCACGCCAACCCTTGAATAGTGAGCCGTCTCGTACGTGTTATTCCACGCCAACTCAAACAGCGCGCATTCTGATGCCAGATCCTCGAAGCATAATGTTTATTTCTTGGTGGTGAAGTCAGTCTCCAAGTTGGAGGTGCCGTTGTTGTCGCTGCGCCCGCAAGTGCATGCATCTGAGTCGGCATTAGCATCATATCTCTAAGCAAACATATTTGGTCACATACCTTCGGCCCTCTTGCCGCATGCGCAAGTGCTGGTAGGCATCTTGTTCTCGTCGGCGGCCTTAGCGCAGTCTGTCACAATTCGTTAGCCGTGTGGTCACGTGAGCTGTACAATGCTAATTACACGAAGGATGTGGGTGGAGGAAGAGAGGCATACTGCACTGAAGAGCAGGCTGCTTGCCACAAGAGCAAGTTGCTTCCTTGGCGCACACGCACTCGCCGTTGTTTCGTCCGCAGCAGGCCATTGTTGTTTGTGAAGGAGTTTGCCTAGAGGTTCGGTGGTGATAGTTTGAGATGTACAAAGACGTAGATTGACTGTGGAAGTAGTGTTTAGAGGCTGGATAAAGATTCAGAGAGCAGCGAACAATGCCTTCTTTATAGCCTCTCTCACTTCCACAGCTCCATGGTCCATGGACCCTTCGGTAGCAGCGCTGTGACCTGATGATGCAACATTAGCCAATCAGAGCTCAGTTGATTACGCCTGCGTCACATTTTCCCTACACTGCGGAGGCTGCGATTGCCACTTGCTGACTTCACTTCAAATCAAGCGTTTGCCATTTGTCGGACGTTCGTCTTGTTGCAAATGAAAGTGTTGTGGTTGGTTGTACACTTGTCTACCTATGTTTGATCCACTCTCATGGGGAGGATGTGGCGTTACTTTCATCACAATCCTCTATGCAATGCATAAATCCATTAGGTACTGATGTCTGGGTTACTGTACCATCATCCTGCCTAGAGTCTCCTGTAGAATCCTGACCTGATCTCTGAGGGCTTGGTCGGCCTCCGTATCCTGCATCAAGTTAGTCAATGAATACATGAAAAGAGTTTGTGCTCACCAAGTTATTTTGCAACGCCTGCAGGAGGACAATTGCGTTTTGGTAATCTCTCCCGGAAGAAGACGAGGCCTGTTGTGTCGCACCTCCATCCTTGCCTTCGGCGAAATCTTGGATAGCCTCCAGCAATCCGTTGTCTTCCTTAATCTCTTCTATTACCAGCTTTGCGCCATGGGCTGTTTGCGCCATCAGTCCAAGACCGAGCAATCCTTCAGATCTGGCATCGGCGTAGAATCTTTGGCGCACAAGCTTGGCTAAAGGTCGAGCGATCAGAGAGACATCCAACATTTGTTCTCTGATAGCGTCCACCTGGTCTTCTGCGCTTGGTCTTCCAAGGAACCGAAGGATTGTGACGATGGAACGGCTAAGCTCGACCGTTGGATTCTTCATCGCTGTACTAGGCAGCGGCCTCGCAGGCGCGAGTGCTTGTTCGACAATTCGGTGAAGAATTGTCAATTCTGAAGAAGCTTCAACCCCTACAATCGGGTGAGCATCCGGGACAACGATCTCACCGACCTTCTCGCAGACGACCTTGATGATGTTGTGCAAGTTATTCGTAACAAGCTTGCCAATCATGGCTGCTGCCTCGCCGCCAACAGCAGCATCTTTCTGCTTGAGCAACTTGGCACAAATCTGGAGGAGGCCAGCATCTGCCAGCAATTCCCGATTCTCTTCGGGGAACGTGAGATGACGCATGAAACCTGCAGCAGCATAGAGCAGAGCCGGCTTATTGCTCGAAGACAGTATGCGGATCAGCGGCAGATGTAGCTCCATTATCTTGGCCATGTTGGTACACACATCATTTGACATAGCCAGGTTACCAAGCACAACGCAGGCGCATATGGTGGACGGCGAGGGCGAAGCGTTTAGCTTCGCTCGAAAGGTCTCCGTCACTTGACTTCTAACATCGAACCGCTGTGCAAATGGATCGGTAGCCGAAATTGCTGAAATGTTTCCGATCAGTTGCGCCGCGAGGAGCACATTCGTGTTGGTTGCCGTCTTCGTCTCGGTACTGTTGGAAACGGCCAACTCTTCGAACACAGCTTCGATCTCTTCCATTGAGAGTCGAGCTTCGAAATCTAGCATCAGTGTAATGAGGTCGCCAAGTAGTTCTGGGGTCGCAATCTTTGCTTGGAACTCGGGATCCTGCAGATAGTGAACCAAGATGGCGATGTACTCATGGTAATGATCCTCGTCATAGTCCAGTGTCACTTTGACGAGATCGCTGAATGTGTCGAGCGACACATCGTCGTTGAACTGCGCTGCTGTGAGCTTTTCGGTTGTCCATGTAAGAAGTTCCGTTGCATAATCGATCGCGGCATCTGGAATCCGGTGGCCAACAAGGTACCCAGACAACGTAAAATCAAGTCTGATCACCGCAGCTGCAGCCTTGGAAGGATCTATTCTAGTTAGCATACAGACGCTAGAGGTAGGTTCAACCGTACCAAAGTCATTACAAAGATTGAAGAGTACTGCAAGAGCGACAGCTGTCAAATCTTCCGATGGCAGACAGTCGACGATCTTTGATATATCTTTGGTGGCCAACTCTCGGTTAACATCTTTAAACGGCGTTAATTTACCATCTTCGGTTAAAATGTATGGAATACGTACCGTTGTCAGCTACGCAGTTTCCAGTTATCCGCAAGTACTGTCTGCGCAGCGCAAGTGGTACGCCTACATCACCAAGATTTCGCAGTACGTAGTCAAGCAGGCCTGCTTCTCGGAACAGGTCTTGCCAGGCCTCTAGATATGATCAGTTAAATTCATGCACAATTCAATCACGCTTACTTTGTTTTCCAACAGCCGTGCCCAGCAGCTGTAGTGCTTGCTCTGATGGTTCACTGTCGGGAGTGGTCGTGAACCTATTGTGCAGCGTCTTGAGAGACGTAATCACATCAACTGAAGCATCAGGACCCATGCTTAGTAGTGCCGATACCTCTTCTGGCAGGGTCCTTCCAGACTCCTCGTTCGTGGTCGTCATTGTGCGAAACAGACTGAGATTTGAGAGATGCCGATTTCTATTTCAGAGCTCACATGCAATAATTGGAGAACGATCGTCGCACGATGATTTTGCCGTGAAATTCCCTTCTCATACAAGTTCTAGCGACGTGGTCTCGACCACAAATGGATAAGACGTAAAGTGAGTAGACTTCGGTCCGTTCAGTGAGGCTGATGTGAAAGCCGGCTAGTCTTACCCGAAAGAGTAGCGATCCCTTTAGCGCCTTCTGGGAGACCTGGAGATCTGGACACTGAACAACACGACTTCCACGACGACAAGCACAAAGCTTCTGCACACCACTCACCGTATACCTTCTTTAGAACGACCAAAGGTCTAATCACCGCCAAGATGACACGCGCGCAACAAACCATAAGCATTGCGATGCTCCTGACCTCGGTACACTGAGCCCCTCCTGAGCATACACCCCTGGCTCCATGGCTAACGACGTACAGCTTTACCTCGCGGTATTCATGGAGCTCGTTTCTTTCCCTGAGAAGATTCAGAAGGAGGTTGTTCCTGTGGTATTAAGTCCAATCCTTCGACATGATTCAAGCTCATTGAATGCAGATTCCTTTCTGGGCACTTATCTCATTCGGCGCATACCTCCTCTTCAAGCTCGGCTTGGGAGTTTTTACCTTCAACGACGTACCGGAGGCCCACGCGGAACTGATGGCACAAATTAAGGAGGCACGTGCTGAGCTCCGAACTCAGGGTGTTGATGTTGGTGCTGACGATTGAGCGACGAGTGGAAGGTCGACGATGTGGGCACACACTTGCATTGCATTGGAGCATAAGGGGGCACACGGCGTCTGGATCTGGGTAGTGCAGAGGAAGGACGTATTTGCTTTTCAAAGGGTATATGCGCATGCATGCTCTGATCAGGTTAGGATCTCCTCCGCCTTGTGCCGCTGCTTCAGCTTCTTCTCTGTCTTCATGAACTCTCTAATACCCACGGGAATGTCATCGAACAAATTCCCTTCACCAGCACTTCCGGTCCAGTTTGTGTCGCTGCCTCCACCATCGTCATCCATGCTGACAGCAACATGAGTTGGGTCTTTCTGCCCTGCCACTATGGCCCCACTACCCGCTGATGCTTCCCTCTTAGCTTGTATTACAGCCCTTGCTTTTGCGCTCTGCTCTGCCCATTCTTCCATCTCGTCTCGATACATGTCCCACACGCAGTTGACGCACCCAGACATGCAGCAATTGTCCGGTTCTGTGGGCTTTGGCGGTACCCGAATGCCTGCGACTTCCGTTGACGCTGCATCAATCTCTATCCTCCGTTCCCTGACACCGGGTTTCGAGCCAAATACTGTACGAGCTCGTTCAAGGGTGATCTCCTTCTGTGATTTGGGAGGATCTATCGGGGTGGGCGCGGCTGGAGGAACGGTGTGGTTTGAGGTATCGTTCGCGACTGTTGGGGCTCGGGAGGGCTGTTTCTTCAGCATCTCTGAGATGTGTCAATGATGCACACGTAGGTGGCTAATGTTTCTTGCCTGCATAATATCCAGTGATAGGTCTGGCCTGCTCCCCTTCTGGAGCTATGTAATACTTATAGCGTCGCTGTATCCGACCGCCGTTCTGCAGACCGATTCGTGCCCTTTCCCATGGCTCTGTGCATGCGGTGCAGATATAACGCCGCAGGGCCAATGGACGTCCTATAGAAGCCATCATACAAGGTCATGAGATCCAAGCAATATAAAAAGGTATCAATACTATCGTGACATGTCTGGGTGGTTAAGAGGTGGCACGGTCAAAGCAGACAGAGACGTCATGTTGCGCCACAGTGCCGGCCGGCAAGGAACCGCCTCGAACGCCGACTGGACAAACGCGTCGAGGCGCGTCGAGGGACGTCAATGTCAACACCACCAGATATATTCTGGCCCGGCCTGTTGACAATCACAGTCTTTTGAAAGCACACATTGGGATGGATGAGCCACCACGAAAACGCCTCAAGGCGTCGTCTCCATTGCAAGCGCCGTCAAGTCCACTTCGAAAGTCCCCGCGACGACCTTCATCTGCGTCGCCTACCAAAGCCAGTCTTGCGCGCAACTATCCTGATCTACTCCCGACTCGCACACCGCTCCGCGATGATCTCCACACACGAGCAAAGCAGGCGAACGCATCCACACTTGATGAACACAGCGATTCACCCGGAGACGGAGTTGAAGAAGCAGAGCTACCAGCAACCAAAGCACCTCCAGCACACAAAGGCCCAAATCATGACACACTATTCTCTTCGCCCAGCAAGCTTCTACCGCGTGGATTCGGGGCTGTTTCACGTTCTCCATTGAAGGATGCACCTGCGCTGCAGCAAAACCAGCTCACTAGGCCTGTAGAAGAGACTTCGAACGCAGATATTCAGGACATGAAGGCCGAGAAATCTTCTCTGGATTATGCGATCGAGCAGAGAAAACGAGAGAAAGCACGGCTGCAGCGCGAGGTCGAAGAGCTGGAAGCACAGGTGTCGAGATGTACGAAAGAGATTATGACCGAACAACAACGTGCAGCTGACGACACTCTGCTTCCTGCCCAGCGTACAGATCTTATGTGAGTACATTGCTGGACGGATATCCAGAGCATTGTCTGACTCCATCACAGCAAGTTTGTCGCAAAGATCAGTGGCGCAGATGCCCAAGATGAACGGCCAACACCAGTCTCCAGCCTTCTTTGTTCCTTCTTACCGTTCACAAATCTGCATATACCTACTCCCAAACAAAGGCAACCACAGAAGCCGGTTGCGTCACATCGACCTGTACAGCTCAAGGAACCATTACCTTACCTCGAGATGTTCACGTCCTTTAAGTTCTCTACACAGCTTGGTTTGCCCCGAGGCAAAGTCCTCCCTTCCTCGAAACGCGTCCACCAGAATCACACAATCAACATCAGCGGCCCCCAGACGATTTTGACTGCACAAATCGCTGTCCACATCGACTGTCTGACTAACAAGGTCATCCACATGCATCTCGTCCGCCTAACTTCATGGGCTGAGCGAGAGCTGGGTACCTTCATGCGTGCAAAAGCAAAAGATAATGATCTCGGCAATGCATGTTGGGCTGTCGACTCGTTTTGGGATGTTGCGACAAAGCGTGCACAGTACTGGCATAGGTGCGAAAAGGCATTCGCTCAACTGCTACCAGGGCGCACAGGTGCTGAAGACGTGGTGAACACAGAAGCGAAGTCTTCGATACTCTCGCGGAAAGATCTAAGTCGCCACCTGGGGCGCGACGTGTTGATTCTACAGGACAAGCACGTTTTGCTCAAGATCAACTGGCGTATTGTATTTGATTGGACCGGCGAAGCAGAGTCGAACGTAAACGTGGAATGTGCTGTGCCTGCTGTGTGGAATGAAGCCGATGCAAGCGATACGTTCCAGAAGGTACCAGAGACGTTTGACTCACTTCTGCGGATGAAGGGTACGTTTGAGGCTACGAGAATTATGGTCGCGCTGCTGTTTTCGCAGTGAACGGCACTGGTGATGTCTTCTGTATAGTGCATTCCGAGATACCCAGTTCGAACCTTTATCGTTAGCAAGGAGTTGCTGCTCATGGTTATCAATATCTCCTTGCATTTGATCTAATGCTTCGACGTCGTCGCCGACCAACCTTTGTACTAAGCCCACCGTCTCTCCTTGCTCGTATACGAAGTTGAGCTTGCACCGTCACTAGGACGAGATTACTGAGGCAACCGTTTGGGTGCTCATACCACAAGCAGAGATGATGTTACCGGTATATTTGCCCTGAGTCATGAACAACATTTGAATATCATGCAGAGTAGGTGAGGCAAACATGTTACGGCAAAGATCATCTACATTTTTTCTTAAACCCACATCCAAATTCCGCTAACGGCAAACCAAGACATCTATCCACCCGATTGAGGAGACCCTCGGGCCGTGTAACGGATGTCTGCGTTCGCTTGTAGCGGCAAAAAGCAAAAAGTGCACGCGGTGTTGGAAAATGTCCGAGTGGCGTCAAGCTGTATGGGTCTCGAAAAAGCAGAGTTGTGCAGCAGATTCCTTGTGGTGCTTGCAGCAGCCGGACCCACTTGACAGCAAGAGCACCTATCGAGCGAGCATGCTGTGCGCTGGCAGTTGGGGCTGTTGTGACACGTCTGGGGAACATTGCACTAAGACTGCAGCTAATCGTGTCATACAACAAGAAGGACATCGTGAGACGTTACTCCGAAGCTCGTCGGTGCGACATACAGAAGTGGCGAGTTCTGGGACCCTGACAATCAAGGCTGCGACTATTGTGTGATGGCCAGGTCGAAGGATGGCCTTCCGGCACGTGGAGGCGTTGAGCTCGGACTCTTCTACAGCTGTCTTGACCAATATGTGGCAAGAGCTCGATATGGATTGGGGTGGTTTCAAGTTGCAGTCGTCTTGCCCAGTTGTGTGCATACGATATTGCTCTGGTGAAGAGCCATCATATATCCGGGTTGTATTCGAATGACTAGTATCTGACCGCCTTTCGTTGAAAGTACTGGCAAGTATCAAAGTTATATTCACTCTGGTTAGCCTATTGAACAAGCTCAATTCTGCTAACGCGGTAAAGGCGCGAAGATAAATGCTGTTGTGCAACTATGCGTCACGCTTCGTGCTCGGCCACTGGATGCACGATGCGGTCTCAGAAAGAAGAGCGACGAAAAGCAATTACAGCTGCAGACGCGATGGTCGACAAAGTGGCCGCAGCTTAGCGTCTATCAAGGCTCTCTCCGAAACCCGATGTGAAGGAAAAGGACTTCTTGTGTCACTGTGATGCGGTGTCACAGGTAGGCAGCCACGAAGCTTGACAAGGTGAGCAACGCTCAGATGCCGTGATCCAAGAAGCGGTCTGTGTTTGTCGAGCAGCGTCTTGTACTGTGTATGCAGCACATCGTTACCCACAGCTCGTTTGATGTTCATCCTGTGCCAGTAAACGCTTGTGGTACACGTTGACTTGGTGTATCGGTATCCTCGGCATTGATCAGAAGCAGTGGCGAGGGTAGGCACTGCCAGCCTCCAGAGCAAGACATGAGCAAAGAGACATGAGAGTCAAGCATGTATCGACTGGAAAAGGAGACTGATACCGCAAGATCGACAAGCCTCACGGCCAAGTCACAGCCTCATTGACCAAATCGACCAGTATGTTGTTGTTATATCACTACCTAATCCGGTAAACGGGCCGGTTTTTGCGTCTGCACAAGCATCAACTGAGAATAGCTCGCTGTGGCGCGAATGACATCTCGTGGGGGCTGCGCACGAGAACGGAGAAGGCTTGCTGCAGATGTGAGGGATTTCTTTTGCAACGGCAACAGCAAGCTGCAGGCAGGATCGTGATGATTGTCACCTGGCGCTTTTCGTACTAGCGTTCTGCATACCATCAACGCCATCCAACGCCCTCTTCCGGACTCGGTTACGCTATAAACGAGGATATTCTGCTATTGGCCTGGGTTCACCGGAAGAGAGAATCCTCGCGTATGCATTTCGTTATTGAATGTTGTTCCGACATTGCTCGCCGTGACAAAGCAGCACGGTTTGGCGACTCTGGTCGAATCGTACTATCGTCTGACAGCAAATGCCGCTTTGCTTCGGTTAAGTACCTTCGTCTGCTGGTCTGGGCAAGATTACACGACGGGCACGGCCAGCTGAAGCTTGCTGGAGCGTTAGGGTTTTACCCGAGAGTGAAAGTCAGCCGAAGGCTGGTCTGTGTGGCTGGCTCGTGTTGTGGCTTCTCGTAACTTTGAGACATCGTGCATATTTGTGTTTAGTGGTGATGGCTGAGTTTGACATGTATGTAGTCGTTGAGCCTAGCGTTCAACGCATCATGCTGGAGAGGAGGCTTAGACCATCAGCGCCCCGTGCCCTACATCCAACAGTGTATGGATAATGAATGCATTGATGGGAACCATAGATGTTACCCAAATACTCCTTCGAGCACTCTGTTGCCTTGATCGGATTCATTGAACCTTACATAGGTCGATCTCAATATGCACCAGGGGTATGATCCTTCACACCTGTCAAGTTGAGCTACGCCCTGAGCATGCATATGGAGATGCAGTCTTCGGGCTTAGTTGGACCGGTGACTTGCTGATGGATCCGGGCTTGCCGCAACCGTCCTCAACCGTACACCATGTGAAGTCCGACCACTCTGCCGGTGGAGGAAGTGGAACGATAGTGGCTGTGGTAGGCCGATGGTTGCTTTTCTTGCTCACTAACCGTGGTTCCGAGGCGGACCGCGAGATGACGCAGGCCAAACAAAGGGTCCATTTGTGAATAGACCGGATGAAGAAATGGTGAGTAAACGACGACGGAAGAAGCAAAGCGTGACACGTTTTTGGTGTTTGGCAACCAACAACTGACGTTGTGGCACCTCTGTATCCTTAGATTTGTGACTGATTTGCGCTGAGGCGAGGTTGACATCCTCTTCGTTGAGCTAGCTACGGTACAATGTGGGCTGTGCCCTGGTATCTTTGAGTAAATAGTGAAAAGTCGCGACGGACAAACCCCGTCATGATCCCATGTCTTGTTGTAACTCCGTGTAAATGCGTGATGAGCTAACTCCGCTTCGTTTTTAACAAGAAAGAAAATGTGTATACAGGGGAAGGAAATCGCACCGTCAAGGTTGCGACTCCGTTAGTTAAACGTATTTTGCTGGTGTGAAGTCTAAATCCAGACAGTGCGTAGTCCGGGAGGCTCTAACTGAAAATAAAGCCTGTGAACGCCTGGAAAGAAGAACACCGATATCATGGCATCGTGACTTTTGAAATCCGGAAGAAAAGTAGAACGTCGTAGTGGAGCGTATTCGACTTGGTCCGAAAGGCCCTCTAGTGCATGTGAACCGGTGCAGGCATCATCGATGGCTGGAAAGACACATGCTTGACCAGATTGGCGGCGTGAATAAACGGTTGGAACCAAGTGTTGGTGGGAGCAGGAGGGGAAACGTATTGTTGCTGGGGAACTCGAGAGGAAAACTTCTGAGCCGGTGCAGGGTAAATGTTCTGGTAGGAAGATGTTGAGGACGAGGATGAGGCTGACGAACAAGCCGAGAAGACAGAATCGTTGTCCGAGTTTGAGCTGCCAGACGAAGTGGAGTGCTGAGGGTAAAAAGTTGGGGCGTAGACCGCGCCTGGCAGAGGAGCCATGGAAGGAACAGCAGGAGCTTGGTAGCAATCGTAGTACGGGCTGAGAGGAGGAGATGGCAGTGGGGTCGAAACTGCGGACTTTGTAGCCGTGAAGGCGGAGCAATTAAGGATCATCTGCCTGATCTCCGGAATAGTGGCTCTCTTAGCAGGGTTGAAGTCGAAGATTCTCCTCAAGATGGTGTCAAGCTCCAAAGAAATAGGAAGGATGGTCCTGAGGAACTTGGGGTCCTTCATGAAAGCGCGGAAGGTGCTATCCTCGGAAGAAGCTCGCTTCCAGGGATTGCGTCCGCAAGTGAGGTTAACAAGGATGACTCCAAGGCTCCAGATGTCATTGGGTCCCGAGGCGTAACAGGAGTATGCCTTAGGCGCTGCTGTTTGACATTCTAATCAAGTTAGTATGGAAGTGTAGTCCGTGAGAGAGACTGAAACCTACCAGGAGACATGTAGAAGGTAGAACCGCATCCAAAATCAGAGGTAACGTGATCAGTAGTGGCCAGTCCAAAGTCAGCGAGCTTGCAGGTCATGCCCTGGTCGGTGACCAAGACATTCTCCGGCTTCAAATCCCTGTGGTAGATTCCAATAGAGTGGCAGTATTCAACGGCGTCCAGGATTTGGAGGAATGCACGCTTAGCCCAGTCATCGTTACCAACAAACTTGCCCTGCTCAGTGATATTTGAGAAAAGATCACCTTCCGGGCAGTACTCAATGACAACGTAAGTGCAGTCAGGAGCGTCCATAATTTTAACTAGAGAAACAACGTTGGGGTGTGCGCTAGCCTGGTGGTGAAGCTGAATCTCTCGCTGCTGGAACTTGCGCTGGCGAGGCTCAAGGCCGATCTTATTAAGCGCCTTTACGGCATAAGGAATATTGGTCTGGATGTCCACGGCAGTGTACACAACTCCATAAGCTCCAACTCCAAGGATACTGGTAAGCTGAAGCCTGCCAGCAAGGACTTGACCTAGTCGATCTTCCGGCGTACAGAATCCATTTTGGGTAGGAGACGCGGGAGGCGACGGGTACATGCTGCGGGTGAGTAGGGAAAAGTCCTCCTAGGTCCAGTAAAGGCCTCGAGGACGGTCTTGAATCCTGAAAGAAAAGGATCCAAGGATTATTGAGTAGTTGCAGCAAGAGCAGTAACGTATTTATCCAAAAACGGTAAGGTCAGGTGACCAGACACGGAGAGGTGGGAGAGAGAAAGGTGGTGGTGGGTGTTGGGATGGGTAGGAAGAACAACGATGTAGAACGTTGAACTTTGGCAAGGAACGTAAAGGAGATGGTAGTAGTAGTGTGTTCGAGCCGGTGAATGGTGATGGTCGGGTATGAGGCGGGATATGATGTATATTCTATGAGCACGGCTGGGCAGCAGTGATAAAGATGACCGTCGCGAGGACCCTGTCAGCTATTGGCTCATAAGACGCCCCAGTTTTCCGTAAATATAGGGAAGGATGGGCCTGGGAGCGGCGCTATGACGAAGAAGGATGGGCCTACAGGCCGCCTGCAGTCCATCAGCGATGCATGCCATGGCCGGCACGCAGACAGGCACCCACTAAAACCGTGTGGTTCCACTAGCGCGTAGGGAGGCAAAAGTGAGGGAGGGCAGTGTGAGCCGCTCTTACCGGGTCTGTACTAGCGGTATCCGTCATGCAGCCACCGAGCGACCGGGTCCTTGTCCTTGATCCACCTGAATCATGCCTCTAAATCCGCAGCTCGGCGGGCGGCTGTGGCCTGCGGCGAATCAGGCGACGTGTAGCAAAGACACGGTGACACACCCACGTCGACTCAACACACACGCGGTCTGGGGTTCGATGCTCGAATTGCAGCAGCTTTGAGGCACCAGAGCAGCACAGTGCAGCAGACCATGCGCCAGATGGCCAAGCAGACCCGCGCACTGTGTGGCGGTAGTGCCTCGAACCACTCTTTCTGTGCGTTGCCCTCTCCACAAGCGCTCGTCAGCGCGCAGAGAGGACACATTTCGAAGGGCAACAACAGCGGATCTTGCTCAAGCCTCACGTTGTACACGACGCTGGCTGACATGATTCGTTGCCCCTGAGAGAGTTTCTCGACACCAACTGTTGAAAACAACCGCGCCTCACCCTAACCAGCAGGCTGAGAGTCGAGGTGATGCCGCAGCCGGTTAGCGCTACGTAGAGACGTGGTCAAGCCTGCGAAAGCTTACGACGTCGCAAGTGCACGGCCGGCGTTCGATAGCCTTCGCTGGCTCCGTGTTCGTGTGTGCTATGACGCATCCGGCCTGTGCTGTCGACGATCTCGCAACGCCTGCGGCGCAGCTCTGGAACTCGAAGTTTCTGTTTGATCTCCTGCCATGTTGCTGGCCCTATCTACAGCGCGTCCTGTAAGACGGCATTGATGACTGTCGCACGCCCAAGGCTGGTTTGGGTTTCGTGTTGGTGGAGCAACTCCATCTTCGGCGCTTCCCAGCATCTTTGTCCTCCAATTTTGTTCCCGCAAATGTTGAACAAGGGCGAGCTGGCTCGAACATTTCGAGCGCCAAAAAGCGTTGGCGATGACACATGGCAGTTGGACCCGATTGGCAAGCATCCACCACATCTCGAACCTTGTCACGCCGGAGGTCGCCCTATTCTTGCCTAACCGCTCATTGGCCTCCCAATATATTGTCAGTCTCCGCTGACTAACGGCCCTGCCCATCCATGTGCGTGCCCACGCACTTGATTAGCTGGCTCCCGCCAGTGGCGCGCCAGAAGGCACTGGGTTTTCGAGAGCATCACAGTCTGGCGAATGAGATCGGAGATTATCGCAACAATGCGGCCAATCATAATATCCCGTGTGGATGAAGCCAACCACTTGTTTCATTCGGGTGACGGTCTTGTGACCTGGGAGTCACCGCCTCGTCGTTGAGTCGCAGTCCACTCACACCGGTGGCGCTGTGCGGTCCTCAGACTGGGCTATGGCGCGATACTGGCAGAGCGAACTTTCTAGAGAGTCACGTTGCCATCGACAGGCAACAGCAGTTGGCCCGCTTCAGTCATAATGAGGGTGTTGATGGCGCCCAGGATCGAGCACGAACGGGCTTCCATCATCTCGTATCGCCAGCCCGTTGGCGAGGTAAGACCGCGCTTGCCTGCAGGGGGGGTCCTGCCTCGACTAGGGCTGGGGCCAGATTGCGAGACATGCGCAAGCGAGGCAGCCGTCGAAGAACTTGCATCGTTTTCTTCTTCTTTTTTCTGCTCTCCGGCGTCATCCGTGCATGAGCACAGGTCAGCCAAGCTGGGCTTCCCGCAGGCTAAAGTTGCGAACGGGAGTCTGTGGGCGAAGGGACCGACGATCATATCTGAGCGAAATTGCTACCGGCAACTTCTGGCACGCTGGCGTATGCATCGTACCGCGAGCGGCTGGCTCGAAGACTGAGACTGCAGGTTGCTGTCGAGGCCAAATGACTTTCTGCCTAGCGAGCGGTTCGGTGTTGGTTCTACGGTTGTCGTGACAATGCTGGCAGGCTATGTGCCGTCTCATCAAATCAATAACAGGCTCTGCGCAGCCGCCATTTGATGCATGGGGGCGGCGCAAGTCGCTTGACCATTCAGTGCCTGAGATCTTTGTTGTTACCGGCTGCTCGACTGCCGCTGCCCAGGTGATGGTGCGCTTCAGGTGCACAGTGGATGCTTCGATTCAGGGCCTGCATACACCGGTGGGTAACGGGCTTAGATAGGCGTTCCCCACAAGGGCCCAGCACAGTTGTCGCTGTCAGATCACAGCCTTCACCGCTCGTCTGCTTGCCTTTCGTTGGCGGAGACCCAACCCCTTCGACTTTCGGGCTCATCGCGGCCGCCGTTATCGATAAGCCCCGCCACTGCCATTCGACATGCTGCACATCTCTGAACTCTAACGTTGATCGTTCAAGCAAGGGACTTCAAGGACCGATTCAAACAAGCAGGCTGCATGCATCACCCACAGTACCGCAACGTGGCGCTGTCGGAGGCAAGGACAGATGGGTCCACTGTGCCATCACCCAACGATCAGCTCTGGTGCCGCAGATCAAGCGCATCTCACTGCTGCTTCCAGACCTCGGGGTTCCACTTGAATGGCAGAAGCGTTGGTGGTGATGCAACCGCGATGCCATCACTGGCGGCACACTGCGTTGAACTCATGCATGCACGCTGGAGTACTCCGGAGTACGACCATTCTTTGTTCAACATGCTCAACAAAAGTCGGTCAACGGACTTCAGCTGTGCTGCAACTTCCGATCTCAAGTCCACCTGAGTTGTCCAGCGTCGGTGCTGAGTAGTCTACTTTCATGTTTTCAAGTGTCGTTTTCCAGTGTCAGGTGTAAATTGAGGATGGTCAGACTGTAAACGTTTCGCAGCTCTCTACCTGAGACGCATGGGCCAGCATATTGAATCCGTTTCGGCACGGTAGACGACCATCGCACATGGGTCTTGCAAGTTCCAGTTGCCTACTTGGCGAGAAGACGGCAGGTGTCGCGAGTCCATGTCTACACATTGTCACATTCCATGCGAACATTTCCGTACCTTACGGGATTGAGACCAAGAGATGCTGCAGCTGCGAATCGACTGCATGAACGACCGTTACCCTCCAAGCGACTCTGAGGCATTCCCAGGTTCGACTTGGCACGTAGACTACCTATCTGGCTCTGGAGAACGAACAGCGGGTCGGATCACCCATTGCCCAGGCGCTGACGTCTCGACAGAAAGCACAGGCGAGACGAGTCCTCTGGACGAACATGTCTTCGTGACGAGCTCGTGGTAGGTTTGATAAGCGGTCTCACCATAGGGAACTAAGCCCTTACACAGACCGCCGAAACTTTTGGTCTCTACTCCCAGCCGCTATCGCTTGCAGCCGTTCGCCAATACAGTTCCCAGCGCTCTTGACTCGACTTTGATTTACCGATTGCTTGGATCGCTGAACAGTCGGCTCGTTGCTCCAGAAAGGCCGTGCAAGTACCCGGTGAGCTGACTCCGTACATGTGCATTTGCATCACGTGAGCTTCTGACGACTCGAAATCCCATCTTCGGCTCGTGCCTTGTATTTCCCTCACGGCCCTCGTCTACGGTGGACACTATTGAGAAGGGCCTTATCCGGCTTTGGCAGATGAAGAGCTGCCTTGCTCCAATGAGTATGATTTGAGACAACAACAGAGCACACTGTAATGACGACAAGCGTGTCTGTAACTCGTTCATGCGGCTGATATCATATCCTGTTGTAGGTTTCGGATCAGATATTTTTGATTCCAGCTTGTCACCTGTCAGTCCCATCGCAGACGAGCCATCCGTCGATACCAATGCCTTATTTCTGTCCCGTTTGTCTGACTATGAAACCCAATCACCACGATGCCATGTCGCCCGCTGGGACAACACGTTTCCCATCTTCGGGTCGGTTGTTTTGCGCTCCTTCGAGTCACAGAGTCAGAGCAGAATTTTCAATAACAGCTGCTTCCGTCTGACAGGCGGCGATGATGAAACCCAGAAGCGCATGCATACGACAATATCAACGGACGTGCCATGTGCAGAATCTGCATCGTCACTCGTCGCCCTGGCCAACATGATCGCCCAAGTGACTCGCCAGCATTTCCGTTATTATCACGATCAGCACGCGCACCGGGGCCGGCCTTCCAACCCCTGCTACACGGACATTGGGCGGTGTTTGGATTACCACGGAACCTGTGCTAACCGCCTCGCTGGCCGCCTGTCAGGTTGCACATCAGGTCGCCCTCTGGGCCGGCGTTCATGCGCGGTCTCTCCGTCGGCGCGAAACGAAACGTGAAACGCCATCAGGCGGCTGGGTTGGTGGTGCGGCGCAGCACCGGGCTGTGAGGTTGGGCGCCTATGTTGGTGATGGCTGCTGACGGATCGCCTTAGACGCACTGCGAGGCGCGTGTCGGAGCAAGTACGGTGTGTTCGGCACCACGCCGGAGGGGAGAGCCAGCGGAAATGCGCTTCGTGTTGGAGCAAGGACTCCATCTCTGAGCTGTCCGTGGAGTGGACGTCATCGTGGAAGATGCCGCGCAAGCACGCTCACAGTACAACGCGTCATAATATACAATACATTGGAGTCGCCCAACGCCAGTCCACGCCCAGCAATCTACTGCACACAGTGTATGCTCAAGCAGCACATTACCACCGTCTGCCGACTGAAAGCGCCGGCCCAGCTGCAAAGGTTATGGCGTACGCGTGGACGACAGCCCTATGAGCCGCTGCACCAGGCAACGCTGCCCTCGGTGATACTGCTCACCACCAAGAACTGACCGTCTAAGCCACACTCACATTCAGCACCCAGCACCCCAGCACCCCGTCTCCAGCAAGAAAACCGCGCGATCCCAACCAGACCCGAACCACGGCGGCAGCACCCGCTGCTTTCCTTCCTCTCCGTGTCCCTCACCAGCATCGTTGTTGTATGGATCAGGGTCCACGAGGAATTGCGCGGGCGCGTCTGGGCTGTTGCTGGACCTGGTTGTGGAAGCCCTGGATGGAAGGCGTCATCGTCTGGAGTCAGGGATGCGTGCTGACCTCAACAAACAGCTGAGGGGGGAAGAACGGTGATGTGCTGCACGCCTTCGATCGGTATCGCTGTGATGACTTCATGCGTGACCAGTGCAGTTGCCTGGTACCTAGGAAGCGACGACGCACCACACGTGGCTGTCTTGCCTGCGCAATACTGACGTCGAGATGTGAGGAATTAAATTATACAGGAAACCAAGCTGAGACTAGTATCACAAGCACATATACAGATAGATAAGACGATAGTAAGACGCATAATTGGGCGTCGAGCGCAACAACAGTCATATACATAGCAATGCCGTGCCGCAGCGACCTCAAACTCACTCCCGAACACTGGTATACCCAAAAACGAATGACGCCCGCTAATTGCAGTCTGGGTTCCGAGAACCAGTAAGAACCAAGAACATGCGTAATGATCGTGAAAGAAGAGAGTATACAAAAGTCGTTGAAGGCAAAAAAAAATGTGTACTGTGCCAATGCATCAGCCCCTGGTAGATCAACAAGGCTGGAGGTAGTTGGATGGGACGAGACCAGGCCTGCCGTTCTTGCCCATGACCTCGGCTTCCCACCAGCCATCGTCCTGGATGCGCAGGACAGCAAGAATGTCGCCTTTTTGGAACGCGAGTTCTTCTGGGATCTGTGCTGTGTATGTGTACATTGCACGAGCTATTGGACCAGTCAGTCAAACCATTGCACGTCAAACCACGTTCGAGCCACTTACAATAGTTCAGAATAATCCTTCCGTCTCTGTTGTAGTTCTTGGGCTCTGCAAGACTCTTGCTGCGAATTCTGGATTCGGCTCGCACAGAACTTCCACTGCCACCTCCACCGTAGTATGAGCTTTGCGGTCGGCCGCGAACACTACCATTGTACACGGACCCGTCGCCTCTCTCGCTACCTGCCATAGACATCGCCGCTGCACTGTGCGAGCTGGGAGGTCGATCGTTTGACTGGCGGAACGCTGGCTGAGGGCTGACAGCTCTTGAGCTAGGAGCCGCACGAGATCCTGGCCGTGACTGCGCATACGCTGGCTGTGGTGGCTGCGGTGAAACTGCCCGGGGCATGGAGTTCATGGCAGGGGAAGCACCTCGGGTAGACGAATACGAGTTGCGTCCAACGGGAGTACCATATGCTTGGGCGGGAGCAGTAGTGGTTTGTGCGCGTGGACGGCCACCAGCAGTAGAACCTGCGTACGGGTTCGGTGAAGCTGTGCGATTGTAGTTAGCAGCAGGTGCAGGTGATGGTTGCTGTCGCTGTGCAGGCCTATATGTCGTAGGCGACGCAGGCGGCTGTGCTTGCGATGAGCGTTGTGGTGCTGTGTACAAGCTAGGCCTTGGGCTAGTAGCACGGTTCGGAGCAGGGGATGTCGCCCTTTGGGGCTCCTGTTGGGTACTCCCACGCGTCGGTGGACGGGTCACAGCATTTCCACTGAAGACGTTGGCCTTTTGATTGACATACATCTCTGTGGTTTTCTGCATCTGGCGCGCGGTGTGTGCAGGTTTGGGAGCCCCCAGACGGGACATCGGAGGTTGCTCGTACGAAGGTGGAGGTGTACCTCGCTTCGCAGCATTCAAGTTGACGTTGGTCAAAGGTGTGGGTGTGCCTCCAGGCAGCTTTGAGCCAACGCCCGGTGTAGGTGGAGGCTGAGGGGTGGCCAAACCAGCGAACTTGTCAGCGGATACGCGTAAGGTGCTTTGCTTTGTGACACCCCTGAGCTCTTCAAGAGCAGCTGCAATAGGATCAATTTCGTCTGCCGGGTCCTGCCTCTGCTGCTCTTGTTTTTTTTTGTCGGGCGACGCTACATCAAACGTGTTGTTGCCAACATTCAACTGAAAGCTGGCACGTGGGTCGACTGGCTCGGGACTGGCAGATCGTGTAGCATCCTGGACTACAGGCTGACGAGTCATCCTGCCGAGCGGGCGAGTTGGGCTGACGTTTTCACCCGTACTCTGCCTCGATGCCGGAGCCCACGTATTGCGGCTTGCTGGTGTTACAGTTGCCAGTGTCTCGACCTCAGGCTTGCTCTTCCTACGGCCAAAGGGGCTGTTGAAGAAGCCTCGTTTTTTCTGGAAAGAATTTTCTTCTACAGGACTTTGCTCGTTGAACGAGGAGAGCGGCATTGGCTTGCCGGGTGACGCAGATCCGCTTGGGGGCTCAACACTGGAGAACGAGTTGAACTCTGAGTGGTCGCTGTGCGATTCTCGGCTTGGGGCCCGGGCAGGGCTTGCGACTGTGTTGCGTTCAGGTTGTGGGGTAGGTCGACAGAACTGGGTCATGCCGTCGGCCGGGTAGTCATACGATGTCGGGCTTTGCTGGTATTGCTGGCGTGCTTGCTGCTGTGCTTGCACAAGGCGAGGGTCGGGCTGTACTTGGCGAGAGGCTGTAGATGGGCGAGGGGTGTACTGTGGTTCGACATTGATCTGATCTTGAACTGGTAGGGTGTCGTGTTGCAAGCCTAGCTCCCTAGCCAAAGGATTGTTTGGATCGTGATGCGATTCGAAGACTGAAATGGGCGGCGACGAGGCGCGGTACGAGGGATTCATAGTCCTTGCGAACTGGGCGACCGAGTAGTTCTCATCATCAGACACTTGCGACGATGTTTCGGCATCTCCACGGCAGAAATTGATGAATTTAGGAGGGTCGGGTATCTCCTGTCCTGTACCACTCTCGGAGATGAAGCTCGTTATGTCCTTCTCCACGTCACAGTCTTCGAGCGATAGGCGCATCTTCTCGCACGCAGCGTCATCGCTGACACACACGGTCGAGGCGATGTTGGCGAAGTTCCAAAGGCTGCTCTTGGTGTAGTCGATGCGCTCCTCTTCGAGATCCTGGAATTTCTGTCGAGCTGTCAGTAGTCGTCACTCACACGGCAGGGGGGCAACCTACGTCGCAGGCAGCCTTCCAGTCCCTGTTCCAGCGGCCAGTCGTCTCTTCGAGCACCTTCACGGCAGCCTCGTACTCGGCGCTTGTGGTGGACAGGTTGATCTGAGTCTTCTCCAGCCTGGCCTTGTTCTTGCGCTCCTCGTGGCCCATGACCATGTGCGCCTGGGCCAGGAAGCCCTTGATCTTCAGACAGTCCTGCTCGTACCGGTCGCGTGCCTTGTTGACGGTGGACGTCTGCTGCATCTTGAGCTTCAGGAGCTTCTCGATGCCGTTCTGTACAATCTTCCGGCGCTCCTTCATTCCGCCGGCAAAGGCCTGCAGGGGCTCCTCCAGCTCGGTGTGCATCTGCTGGGCGACGCTCTGGTGGGCCTTGGCCATGGACTCGACTTCGGTTCGGATGACATCGCACGACATGCGGAGTGTCCCGGTTTCCGAGGAGCCGAGGGGCTTGCGAGACAGCTGCAGCAGCTTCTTGGAGTATTCTTCCTCGATGGCGGCGCGTGCGGCGTAGAAGGCCTTGAGTTCGTCGTTGGTGACCTTGGCAAAGTGCATGCGGTCAAGCAGAGGCCCAACGCCGGCGTCCTCCTTGCCCCAGAAATTGTTGGCAACTGGGCGTCGTTAGCAGGCGTTCAGTGCAGGTGGGCGCGGGGCGTACACGAGAGCGTCACCGAGGGCACCTCGGATGCCGGAGTGCCTGGCATGGTGCCGGCTGTGTGGTGGGGGAGGGGTGCTCGACGTGAGCGCGAGCGGCGGGCAGGTCAACGAGCGACAAAAATGCGGGAGGCTATGTATGGGGTAGCGATGCGACCAGGAGCAGCGGCCGGGAGTGGGTGGCGACAGTGCGCTGGGGTGCCTCGAGCTGTGTTTACGGGTCGCGTATCCCAGGACAACAAGCGGGAAGGAGCTAGACGCGCGCGCAGCCCTACCTATGACGAGGCGGGCTGCAGTGAGACGAGCGCCCAGTGCGGCTCCAGCTCCAGGGCGCGACGACGGCTAGTGTGCGGTATCATGTATGCATGAGCTGTCGGGTGGGTATCGACAGGTGTGCTGTCTGGCCGGGCAGTGAGCACCTGGGCAGCAGCAGTCGATATGGCGTGACCGTGTGCAACAGTGCAACCACCAGCCGGGAGAGGGCTGGCCGCAGAACATGTGTGTCGGATCAATTGGGGCCAGGGCATGTCCAGCGCCGCCGTGCAGAGCGCTGCTCGTGCGCGACGGCCATGAGGCGCGTCTGCGCATTCATCGCGGCCACGAATGTGGGGTAGCGGCACCACGGCGGGCTGCAGCAGCGCCCTGGACGACGGGCAGCAGCTCGCAGGGCCTCGCCGGGCGTCGCGGGGCCTCGCCGGGCGTCGCAGTGCCTGCCAGCGCCCCGCCGGCGCCCTGGGGCTGTCTGGCCGCGCGCCCGAGTGTCGCGCTGCGGTGCCGGCGCATTCGCTACGAGCAGCTGGCAAGTGCGGCGCGTGCCAAGCATCTCTGCAACGGCCCACGACCATCACCACTGCCCATCCACGCCCTCATCCCGCCCCATCGCCGCACCCGCCCCCGCCCGTTCGCCCTCGCGCTGCTCATGGAAATACCACTTCGATGAGCCAGCAACACCCCTGGGGCGCCCCGAGACACCACCAGAGCACCCGTCTGACGCCCATCCCCCCCAGCGCCGCCCAAGACCCGCGCAGCACGCCCCCCCCCAGCGGCCAGCGTCAGCCCTACTCACCCGCCGCCTCCAGCTTCCCCTCGCTCCCGTCGGCTTCGGCGCGCCTCGTAGGCAGCCGCAATCCCCCGGCCGCCGCCCCGACCCCGTCGGCCCCATTTGCAGCCGCAGGACAGCAGCTCCCAGCCAGCCAGCTGCTGTCCTCGAGGTCCCGCTCCAGCGTGGCCCAGCCCGCCGACCAGCCCGCGGCGTCCCCTCAAGCCCCCGCCGCTCCTGCCTCGGCCGCCAGCGCTCCCTTGAAGCTCGTCCGCGCCTCGCCCTCGTCGAGCACCGTCGGCTCGCCCAGCACCGCCGCCAACCCCGCCTCCGGCGCCTCTTCACAGAATCTTTCGCGCATCGTCATCGCGCAGGTGTTCCTGTTGCTTAGTCAATTCGGCCCTGTCAAGGACGACAAGGACCGCGCCAAGTGGGATACTCAGTCCGAACAGATCAGGAAGGTGCGTCGGTGGCTCTGTCGGCCTCGCTGCCGCCCATCTCCCTCTTGCCATGCTAACCCCATTCCAGCTGATCGATTCCAACGGCATGGACGTCTTCGCAAAATACTTCCGCCGCGTGCTGCAGAACAATGCAGCGCAAGTCTTCGGCACCGCCGCCCGCAGCACCGACCCTAATGGCAGCTATCAGATCCTGGTGACTGAAGTACAGAAGCTGCGCAAGGACCCAGAACAAGCAGACAAGATCGCCGAATCAATAAGCTCCAGCGAAGGAGACTTGTTTCGCGACTTCGACTTGGCCACCTTTGTCGCGCATTTCCAATTGGATCCGCTGTCAAGCGCAATGCTCACACTCGCCTGCAGGAGGACAGATTTGAGGTCCAAAGGTGAGTTTCGTCGTACAACACGGCCCGCTTCCACTGCTAATTCCTCGCAGCCGATGCACTCCTCGCAAGCCTCGGCGACGACCTTCTGATAGCCATCGCCCAGCCAAATCAGAACGACGACACAAGTCCAGACTACATTGCATCAATTGTCGAGCGCCTGTTACAGGACCCACCACAGGGATGGGACCAAGACAAGAAGATGAACATGGCTTACGCCATTCAAGTCCGATACCAGACCTTGCACATGCAAATACCAAGTTTAGTCGAATCAAAGCTCATACTCGCTGAGCTCACAGATGGTTCGAGGAACCCTCTGGTAAAACTGGTACAGCGAGCAGGACCACAAAGCACGGCCACAGTGGAAGCCAGCAAAGAGCTACTCGCATCGGCTGAAACAAGAGACATTGGCTACCAGCAAGTGGCTTCAGTCATCTTGTTCCTGGCGATATCCACAGGGTACAATGCCAAGAACTTCGTGTCAGCCCTGCGAGAGCATCGCGCTGGACAGCGCTTGGACTGGCAGGACGTCGTACATGCGTTCGATCGAGATCACCTACGCATCGAGAAGGCCCACTTCCTCTCCATCTACAACGCCCTCCTTCCAATTGCTCAAGAAAACGAGAGCTTCGATATCCAGGCATTGTGGGGTGGTACTTGGCAGAACGAGATAACACACTTGTACTTCTTGCTGTGTTATCTGCAGTGCACCTCCCAGGAGCTGGATGTTTCCCAGATACCGCGACTACGCGCTTCGTACTCGTTGGAAACATTCGAGAGTGCGCCTGACGACGTCAAGGCGTTTGCTGAGCAAGCTGTCAAACATCCGTTCGTGTCGCTCGATGCCACAGGCGCCCTCTTCACGATGATCTTCCGCACTTCGGAAACCTACCACACAGCTCAAATAATGGGAATCCCGGACCTTGTGATCAATCCTCATACGGCCGAGTTCCTGATTGCAGCAGCAGCAGTACCAAAACCATGGGGCGCCTTGCAAGAGCAAGCCTTGAAGCAGCTTTTCGAGCCATATTTCCACAAGAAATTGCCCATCTACAACTTCGTTCTGTACGGTCTCTGGCAGCAAGATCTCCAATGGCTCGTTGACCGTTTCGTCGATGCGTACAACGCCGATCCTATGTCTCTTACCCTCATTTTGGAGCATGCCGAAGCCAACGACTGGTCTGAAACGCTGATTCGCAGCAACACTGATATCAGTCTGGATATGGCGGCGCAGGCACATGCGCGTGGCAAATTCGAGATTGAGCCGTGGCTGCAACAGACCATTGAACAAGCTGGTCTCCTATTCCGACGCATTTTGACCAACTTTCTAACCCAGAGAGCTTCGGATGAGATGCAGCGCGTACGAGAGGATGGGCACTCGCTCAGCCTGCCGCTCGCTGTGAAGACTGTCTATCCATTGCTCTGGTTCCTTGCCGAATGCGGATTGCCAGAACATGAGCTCTTACCTCTTCAACGTAATTGCATCCAAGCTTACCCGAGGCTCATCAACTACGGGGAAGGCGTAGATGACATTATTGATGCCAATGGCCAAAACGGGAACGCTCTTCCAGCAGACGCGGATACTAAAATGCAAGAGCACTTCAAGAACATGTACAGTGGCGAGAGCGATGTTCGCGACATCATCTCGGTACTGAAGAAGTACAAGGAATCTCGTGACCCAGCGGAGCAGGAGCTGTTTGCTTGCATGATCCACGGGCTGTTCGATGAATACAACTGCTTTGGCGAATACCCGCTGGAGGCGTTGGCGACAACGGCAGTACTTTTTGGAGGCATCATCAACTTCAACCTACTGTCTAGGATTGCGCTACAGGTTGGACTAGCCATGGTCCTGGAAGCCGTGCAAGAGTACAGACCCGAAGACTCCATGTACAAGTTCGGACTCCAGGCTCTGCTTCATTTCTCCAGCCGACTCTCCGAATGGCCCAACTACTGCGACCAACTCCTGATCGTTCCCGGGCTTCAGGGCACCGAGATTTTTGCTAAGGCTGAGGAAGTTGTTGGGCAACAAGGTGGCGAAGTCAACGGAGATGCGCACAACAATATCGGTCTGTCCAACGGAAACGGTATAGAGGATGCGTTCCAGGAATCCGCTGTACAAAAGTTCTCTTGTCTCTACGTCGACTCACCTCTTCATTCGGATCTATACGAAGATCCAGACGAGGAAGTACAGGACAAGGTGCTTTTCGTCTTGAACAATGTGTCTGAGCGCAATTTGCGCGACAAGATCAAAGACCTTACCGAAGCCGTTGAAGAAAGGCACCATCAATGGTTTGCCAATTATCTTGTCGAAGAGCGCGCAAAGATGCAACCCAACTTCCAGCAGCTGTACCTGGATATGCTGGAACTTCTCAATAACCGAACGTTATGGGCTGAGGTTCTTCGCGAAACCTATGTCAGCGTCGTACGAATGCTGAACAACGATGGCACGCTCGGTTCAACGGAGCGAGGCCATCTCAAGAATCTAGGATCGTGGCTTGGCTCTCTGACTATTGCTCGCGATCAACCCGTCAAGTTCCGCAATATCTCCTTTAAGGATCTCCTGACAGAAGGCTACGATACTGACCGGCTTCTCCTCGTTATTCCATTCACTTGCAAGGTCTTGGTACAGGCTGCAAAGTCCACGGTTTTCAAACCCCCGAATCCGTGGCTCATGGAAGTTCTTGGTGTGCTAATGGAGCTGTATCATTTTGCAGATCTTAAGCTGAACCAGAAATTCGAGATCGAAGTTCTATGCAAGGGCTTGGATTTGGATCACAAGGAGATCGAACCAACGAATAGCATTCGGGCTCGACCCCAAGCCGACGAGGAGTTCATCAACCCTATGGTATCCGATGGTCTCGATGCTTTTGGTGACCTCTCCATCATGAGCTTGAATCGTGCTCGAGGTCCAAGCGAGCGGTTCTCGTCTGCGGCTATTACTGCAGCTTTGCCCGATTTCACAAACCAGCTGCAGTATCCCCCATCTGGTAACAGTGCAGTTCCACCAGCGCAGATCAAGAAGATCTTCCTTACTGCTGTCAACCAGGCCATTCAGGAGATCATAGCTCCAGTCGTTGAACGCTCCGTTACTATCGCTGCCATCTCCACATCTCAGCTCATCAGCAAGGACTTTGCAATGGAGCCGGATGAGGAAAAACTCCGAACTGCGGCGCACACTGTTGTAAAGGCTCTCTCTGGTGCTTTGGCCTTAGTAACCTGCAAGGAGCCCCTACGCATGAGCATCCAAAACAATATCCGCATCATGGCTCGTGACCTTCCAGAGCAGACTCTTCCTGAAGGCCACGTGGTCATGTTCGTCAACGACAATCTCGATTTAGTCTGCAATACTGTAGAGCAGGCAGCCGAGATGTCTTCCCTGGCCGAGATTGACATGCAGGTCGAGGAAGCTGTGCGTATGCGCCGGATGTTCCGCAACACGCGGCCGAACGAGCCTTTCAAGGACGCGAACATCAGTCCATGGGCTTTCTACATCCCTGAACCGTACAAGCAAACAACCGGAGGCCTGAACCGCGAACAGCTAGCCATTTACGAGGACTTCGGTCGACAAGCGCGAGGCCTCCCACATGCAAATAACATCTCCCAGGATAGTGGGCGCCAGGTCCCTGACGTGCTTCAGGACCAGTTCGCTGCCGTGCCGAACTTGCCAACTCCCGGCGCCGCTCCTGCTGAGCCACGTCAACCAACACAGCAGCCTCGACTTCAAAACCTTCAATCCGCTCATGTTCCCCCTACCCAACAGCAGTTGAATGGTTACATGGATGCTCCAGGCCCTGCAGGCGGTCAAAGGGCCGTCGAAGATCTCTTGGTCGAGCTCACGCAGGTTATCAAGGATGCACCTGAGGAGCGGATCAGTGAGATACAGCCTGGAAACAGCGCGATACACCGCGTCTTCGACCAGCTCATTTCAAGCATCGAGTTTGCAGGACTCAACAAGGACACTTGGTCATTCAGAATTGCTGGCCAAGTCACAAACCACCTGTTCTCCGATTCTTTGCAGCGCCTAGAGGTGGAGGTTATGGCACATCTGCTCAGCTACCTTTGCCAGTTGTCTGTAACAACTTCGCGCCAAGTCCTAATGTGGCTTGCAACGCTTCATGACGACGACCGCATCTTCAAAGCTCCTGTTATGGTTGCACTCATGGAAGTTGGCTTGATGGATATGCATCGTCTGAATACTACTATCGCCAAAGCCCTCCAAGAAAGACGTGTCGCTGCAATCGAGATGCTTTCCACTTTGCTGGAGGAGCTGCTCCTTAGCGAGCATCCAAGCGCGTTCCGGGCTGATTTTGCCTTGTCTATCGACGCTCTTACCAATTGGTTGGCGGAAGACCCTTCTCTAGAGATTGCAAAGCGTGTTGTTGCCAACCTGCAAGCATCGACTGCAGAGACATCCTTGACACCACCTTCTACTGGCTACAAAGATCAGCTGGAGTACATCTTTGACGAGTGGGTTCACTTGCAGCTCCCAGAGACACCCAAGAAGACGGTTGGAGCGTTCATCTACCAGCTTCACAAGCAGGACATTATGCAAAGTCAAGAGACATCCATCGAATTCATCCGTACTTGCATTAACGCCTCTGTGTCTGCATACGAGCAGGAGAATTCTCTGTACGGCGCCGGAAATCTTGACACTGCCACAGTGAAGATTGATGCGCTGGGCAAACTCATTGTGGACCTCGTCACTTACCAAGACGAACGCGAAACGGATCCCAAGGACAGCAAAGCCAAGTACTTCGACCAAATACTCGTGGTTACCGTCCTTGTGTTGAATAACCACCACGACACTCGAGGTGATGCATTTAATCAGAAGGTGTTCTTCCGCTTGTTTTCTACAATCCTTTTCCGCCTCAATGAGGCGACCAAGGAAGATCACCTGGTGGACCAGAAGAGTAGCCTCTTCCTCTGTGTTGCTAGGGCTCTCCTGATCCTGCAGCCAAGCCATTTCCAGAGGTTCACTTTTTCGTGGCTGACTCTTGTCGCCCACCGCATTCTCATTCCCGCCATGCTTGAAGGCGGCCAGTCTGATGAGCGCTGGGACGTATATGCTCGCCTCATGGAAACACTACTAGTCTTCACAGGACAGGTGATCAAGCCAACTGGAGAAACCATTGTGGCTCAAAACTTCTACCGCGGAGTCTTGCGCGTCTTGCTTGTCATCCACCACGACTACCCCGAGTTTCTGGTTGAGCATCATTTCCGCCTATGCAATAGTATTCCGATGCATTGCACTCAACTCCGGAACCTAATAGTCAGCGCATATCCCTCCACCATCTTGGAGATGCCCGACCCGTTCATCGCAGGACTGAAGGTTGACCGTCTCGAGAACAACCTTCAGGCACCTGTCATCCGAACCGATATTGTGGAAATCCTCTCAAGAGCTGGCATCAAGGCCAATGTCGATAACCTTCTGAAGGCGCCCGAACCCAAGTCTCAGGACATTCGCAAAGTCTGCGACGCCATCTATTTCCCTCAGGCCAAAGAGAGCGGGTTTGAGCTAGTGCCAACTACCGCTGACCCAGCTCTGATTCACGCACTGGTTCTCTACATTGGTGTTGCAACGTTGGGCAACGAAGCGGCCAAGGGACCGCTTTTCGACTCCGACAGCGCGGCTGCCAGATTGATGACAAGGCTGGCCAAGGACTTGTTCCCCGAAGCCAAGTTCCACTTCATCAGCGCAATTGCCAACCAGCTCCGGTACCCAAATACCCACACGCACTTCTTTAGCTATGCATTGCTACACCTTTTCGGTCCTCCCAACGACGATGAAGAAGCGCTTGAGATACAGCAGACGATTACGAGAGTGCTCTTGGAGCGCTTGCTGGTACACCGACCTCACCCATGGGGACTCATTATTACTCTGCTTGAGATCCTGAAGAACCAGACATACGCATTCTGGGATCTGCCCTTCGTCAAGGCGGCACCCGAGGTAAGTTCCACGTACCTATCTCTGTGTAAAATTTGGTGCTGACATAATTTGTAGGTCGAGCGTCTTCTCAACGCTTTATTCACCAATGCCCAGCAGAGCCCTAGGCCGCTAGCTTAGTTTGCTAGCCATCCCCACGGCCTACCCCCGGGCTGCTCCACAACGAACAGCAGCTCGGCTCGCCATTCATAATTCACGTTTTTGGCTTGCTCAAAACAGCAAACCCTACGTTTTGTGTTCGTTGCATTTGCGTGCGTAGGGATTCGATTCTTTCTTGCATGATTGAGGAGCTTTGTCTTTCAACCGATCTAATACTTTCGACGAATGTACATCTGGACGTCATGTCTTCTACACGCTACGGTTTCACGACTCTTTGGGCTGGCTGGCACAGAAGGAACGTAATGATCATGGTATGTGGATGGACCGTACGGAAAAAGGCGGGTATTAGGCTTTATTTGGTGGTTCAAAAAAAGCATGGAGTCATAACGGCGGGAATTTCGTTATTATCATGATGATGGGGCTTCTTTGAAGCTCGTGTAGAATAGCATTGCCTTGGCGAATTTCGGAATCAAGCGTATGAAGAGGCGTATAGCTCGTACATCGTCGGCTGCCGCCTAATCTGTAGGATATTGAGTCGATTGATGCCCTTGGCTCTTTCCGTTTTTGAGTGCTTCTTTTGATCCTTCTCCATACCTCCTCCCCTTCCAGGCTCTATTGCCGGCCCTCGACATGTACGCTAGAGGGGATGGATTCGGGTACCCACTTCCTCGGGTTAGTAGCAAGTTCAGTTCATGTGCAGCCTTTGAAAGGTAGCGTAAGATGCAGATCACTTCACATAACATTACAGAAGCGCTAACCCATCCTTCTAGGCTCGAAACCTGGTGCAGCCAAACAGAATCACCGCAGTAGCTACGCGGTTTACGTACAGACTCAATCTGGAGCCTTGAGGGGCGGCAGGACATCGCGTAGCGTACCGTAAGGAGTTTCCCAATGGCGAGGATCAACGTCCGGCAGATACGGTAGCGCTGTCACAGTGCGTCCTGCCGCTGTCCCGTCACAAGCGAGGTCCTTGTAATTGCCAACGCAAAGAATCGAAACAAACTCTGACGTGCTTGAAAGATTCCCACGTTTTGCGGGGTGTACCAAGACGTCGGAACTGCCAGAACCTCTCAGAAAAGCGACTTCCTGGATTACAGGCTGCTGATACATACAACGCAGCAGACAAGAGTTGTGGCTTCCCGCCAAGCTCTCACCGGCGCCCTCCCCCTCCCTAGACGACCCAAGGCGTGTTTAATTAAAACAAGATGGCGGAGAAAACATTTCAGCGCCCAATCACAATGGCTGTTTGACCATATTCACCTTGGCAGACGCTTATAGGCAAGTCAAGGCGCGCGGAAGGCTTGGCTTCGCTCCCCAGCTCGCTTGGACTTGGCAGGACCATCACATCTCCTCCAGCGCCAATCTCAGCTCGATCAGGCCGCGTTAGATTGATCCAAGAGATGTTACGGCTTTGTGGGCGCCAATGTGCGGCTTCATTGGCACTCAACCGACAACAGCGTGTTTCGATGTGCATGTCGACTTTCCTACTTCGACGCTGTCCGTCCGATACTAGGTTATCACAGTGGCACGGAAGACGGCACCGCGCAATATGCAGAGTTTCTGGCGAGTCTTGAGGGTCTCTCGAGGACTAGACGTCGAGTACCGGATAAGAGTCAATGGGAATACGTGAGATGAAGGAGCATGGCGTGTATCTACTGATTGTATAAAGACTGCGGAGCTTGCAGCTCTGAATTCTATCCCCAGCTCATTCACAGTTCGCTCCGGTATCAGCTCCTTATCTCTCTACAGCATTATCATGAAGGTCCAGACTCTCTCGCTTGCCGCTTTGGCTACTCTGGCCTCCGGCTTCTCCCTCGAGGAGTCGCCTCTCAACGTTGAACTTGAGTTGACTGGAAACACCGCAGTCAAGGCTGTGATCAAGAACACTGGAACTGAGGACCTCAAGCTTTTCAAGACCGGCACCTTTCTCGATGACTCTCACGTCGAGAAGGTTGAGGTCTTCAAGGCTGAGGAGAAGGTTCCCTTCGATGGCATTCGTCTCCGCGTCAGCACCACCGGCCTCGAGGAGTCTGCCTTCCAGATCATTGCTGCCGGCGAGAGCTTCGAGACTGTCTTCGATATTGCCGTCGCCCACGACTTGAGCGTTGGAGGTGCTTTCAAGGTCCTGACCGAAGGTGCCTTCGCCTACGCCAACCTCGACTCCACCGAGATTGCCGGCGCCGTTCCCTTCATCAGCAACAGCGTCGACGCCGCAGTCGACGGCAAGCAGGCCGGCAAGGTCCGCCGCGACTACCAGGATCTCGCCAGGCGCACAGTCGTCCAGTCCGACTGCACCGGCACCCGCCGCACCGCCACCACCACCGCGCTCGCCAACTGCGCATCGCTGGCTCGCACCGCAGCTTCCAACGCGCAGTCGAACAACGCCAAGATGACAGAGTACTTCAAGTCCTCCACCGCCGCGACCAAGAACACCGTCGCCACCGTCTTCAACAACATCGCCTCCCAGTGCGGATCCACCACCAGCGGTAGCAGCAGGTACTACTGCACCGACATCCTGGGCGCCTGCTCCAGCGGTGTCCTGGCGTACACGTACCCTTCCACAGGCCAGATGGTCAACTGCCCGCTGTTCTTCTCCGGACTGACGGCACTGAGCCGCACTTGCCACGACCAGGACCAGGCTACTACCGTGCTGCACGAGATGACCCACTTGACCCAGGTCAAGGGCACCAGTGACTATGGAGGTTATGGATACAACTTCGTTCGCAGTCTCTCTGCGTCGCAGAACTTGAACCATGCTGACACCTACACGTTGTTTGCGCAGGGTAAGTCCAGTTCGATGATATATTTCGAGATGCATGCTAATGTAATACAGCTCTCTACGCCGGCTGCTAAACGGCCAGTTTCAGGATATGAAGGCATCGAGCACGCTGTTACAAGAACACGCTGTGGGTCTGCTGGGGTTCTTCTACACACCATAGTCTATCGTGAATACTAGAAGTAACGAAAAAGCACAACACATGACATTAACACACCTATCTATCTATCTATCTATCTATCTATCAGTACTGCTCCCAAGTCCCAATCTGATGCCCCAGCATCCTCGTTGCTTTCCAATTCTTTCCATACTCGTAGGCCTGCAAGATCGGCTCCTCGTCAACGCCCAAGTGATCGTCGCCGTCTCGCCCCGAGAACCACCCCAAAGCATACGTCTTCCCCTGCTTCTCCAGATGCTTCGTCATCTGACTACTAGTAAGTCTCTCTGTGTCGACAAAACTGAGGAGCATCTTGGACTGGTAGATCATGGCGAGGACCGACGCCATTGTGCCGATCTGGCGGGGCATGAATTTGCGCGAGCGGCGCATGTACGTCAGGACGGCCATGCTGATGAGGTACAGGAGGATGAGGATGGAGAGAAGGAGCGAGACCCAGAAGGAGCGGAATGTTTGCTCTTGATTGTGGCGGTCCTTTTCGTCCTGGATGTTGTCGTCGTCGCGGCCTTTGCCAGGGAAGAACCGTGTGCCGTCTACGTTGATAGACGATACGCATACGGTAAGTATCTCGGCTAGTACGGAGCCGAAAGCCACGATGGCAACGAGCCAGTGCCGGTTGAACAATGCGACGACGGGAAGGAATAGCGGGTTTGTGCCGGCGTAGTCGAGGGTCAACGTCTTGGCTGGAGCTTTCTGTTTCGAGAGGATGTAGAACGGTTGAATCATGCGAACGTCGCAGTTCAAGGTATTCCATAGGATTCTTACAGTGGTCGCAAAACCAGTCAGGAGGAAAGGCAACTTGTCTGTTACGACATTGGCCGGTTCGAAGAAAGTGAAAACAGGTATCGCTGCAGTGAAGAGCACAAGATATGTGACGAACCCCACCCCTGAAATTGGACGTAACATCAGGGGACGAGGATCTGTGCTATGTTCGTGGAGCTTTTCCTTGCTGTTGCGGATGTACTCTCCTTGCCACAGGCTACTTTTATGCAAAATGTAGCGGCGGTTTCGTAGCTTTTCATGGATTATGTTCAACGGTGCTTCGTCTGTACCGTGGAAATCCGTCAGAATGTGACTTCTGGTTGCCATGGCTGCGATGCCAGCAATTCCTTGTGGGTTTGACAGCAGGCCACTCTTGCGCCGCATAGCATACATTAATGCCATGCCACAGAGTGCGACGAACACCAAACACCCGGACACGGCCCGGGACCATGGAGGATCGACGCGAATGAATTTCGGATCGTCGCTTCTCCGATCCTTCTTCTCGGGATACACGGTGATCGAAGCTGACTGCAGTACAGGAACCAAACTACTGGCAACCAATGTGCCAACAGAACTCCAGATGACCGCATATTGTCTGTGACGCAGAGCTCTGAGAGGCACAAGCCAGCTCATAAAAGTGAGGTAATCCATGTTGAGTGATTCTCCTGCAGTCGCCCCTGTCTTGCGGCTCAGCTGATAGTAGGGTTCCAATCGCTTGACCTCGAAGTCAGACATCTGCCAAAGTATACCGTAGAACACAAAGGCCATAATTGGCGCATACTTCCAAGTGAAGAATTGTGCCAGACTAAGATCGTCTGCTCTCTTAAACTCTGCCAGCCCGCTCGGAGGGACCTGGTGCGCCTTACTAATGGATAACTGACACAAGTACTCTTGGAGAGCTGCCAGGCCAAGCGCGATGACTACCAGCATTGAAATCCACAGTGAACCCATTGTGAGAGGGCGCCACGACGGCATGTCAGGATCTACGACCTGTTAGTACACCCGAATAGTGAACAAGTTTAAGACAACGAACCTTTTGGAAAGAAGTAGCTCTTCTGGTTTTCATCCCTGTTAGGACCTGAGATCATGCTCCGAGTCTCAAAATCACTGCCGCCGAACGAATCGCTGATATCGACAGGTATCTCTGCAATGGCGACAATGTCGCCCGTTTTCTCCGCCTCCTCCTGGGCGTTTCGAGCCTGAACGACAGTCATGTCTGGATTAGGCTCGCCACGCGGCTGTCTTGCATAGCTCCCAGGTCCCAACGGTGACGGCCTGTGCGTGAATGGCCTCTCAGTGATCGAATTCATACCTGCACCCAGTTGACTCTCAAGTCTTTCATATTCAGCAGCATATCCGGCTTCACTGAGGTCGTGCTGCTGCTCTGCAGCGTTTGGTACTTTCTTGGAGGAGCCAATATTACTCAGTTGCATCGCAGAAGTGCCACTTTGAAAGTGACCATGAGACTCGCCGTCTTCTTCTAAACTTCTTAAACGGCGCCTGCCAACATCGTGTTCTTCGTCTTGGATGCGATTATAGTTTCCGCGTTGGTGAGAAGCTCCCCTCAGTGAGGTGAGGCGAGTGAATAGTTTTTTGGTAGTATTGCTACCATTCAAGGAAGCAGATACGCCTTGATACCCAGGTTGAAGAGGTGCTGGTTCGTATGCCGTATTCTCATGGAATGAAGGTGGTGGTGGAGGCACTGGTCCCAGTGATGTTCGTCGAGATTCGTAGGCAGGGGTTAGAGGAGATGGATAGGAAGTTCTTCTTGGGGTTGCACCATCAACTGGTGGGCTGATCGCGGCGACTGACGATGGCCTGGATGGGAAGAGCTGTGAAAGCCTGCTTGATCCCGACGTATTCTTGCGTGCGAGCGGTGGCCGTGCCTCCCATTGCATATTGCCATGTCCGGTGACTGGAGAGCCCGCGCAAAGAGCAGAGGGAACTGTGCTGGCCGAGGATGCTCGCTCTGTCCTTGGTGAGCCTACCTGGAGCGGAGACGGCACTCCCTCCATTGCCAAAGTTCGGGATGCTACCCGAGACTCTTAGCGGACGCGAATACTCTGGGTTAAACGAAGATGGGGAAAGCTTGAAGGTCTCATGCAGTGCGAGATGTTGCCCTTGCAGCTGAAAGAACGCCTTGCTGCCTTCGGCGTTTTTAGCACCTTTCAGCCTCAGCCCATCACAATCTTAATCTTTCCTTCAAACGTTGATCCTAGTTGGAGCGTGGAGGACTCCAGGTCGAATATGAACGAACAATTTGACTGTGATCAATAACAGAGCCTCTTCGTTCAAGCAGCTAACGGATGCTTTCGCGATTCGTTCAACTTTGGAGGTTTGATGTTACCTGACTCAGGTACCCGTTGGTTGGAAAGCTTAAAAACAACGAACACGAAATCTTCGACGGGTAACAACATGAAAAGGAAGTTCACGGACGAGTAGGTCTCCGGAGGTAGACTATTGTAAGTCAACATCAGGCTGTGAACGTGGGTGCAGGCAGTGCTAAGAATACGAGCCAGCCGCAGACTCGCCTACCCCTACCAGTTGCGGGTGCAAATCGGAGAGCCCAAAATTGGGGGGCTGAAAACATTGAACGTGGGGTACAACGTCACCGCTGAGGCGTGACATGTTCTGCGATTTTTGGATATTGTGTCGGGTGACGGCAACAAGTTTACCACGGTGGTGCTTTGAGACATGTATCTCCCTCGTGCTTACATATGTACCCTCAACCCGCTAGAAGCCACGCCCCACGAAAATAAGCCCGAATCGGCTTTCGCACTTGCCCTTCGCTTGCGCTCTTGAGACACAGCCCGCCCTTCCTTCGCGCCCTGCCGATCCGTATATTTCAAAGGGCGGGGGCAGATAGCATGTTATAACGTTTACCACTATTAACATTTAATCGTGAGCCTTTTAGCATTCCTTCCTTATCAACGATGGACGATCCAGCGTCCACAGTCTCGTATCGTGAGATCCGGGCTCACTACACCGAAGATACAATCACTGTGTACCAAGCCTACAGTACCGAGATAGGTATCCCTGCGGTAGAGAAACAACTCTTAGATGCGTCGCCAAAGTTCAGTACCACGCGCATGACTTGGATCAAGCCTTCCTGGGCATGGATGTTGTACCGCAGCGGGTATTCCTTCAAAGACCCAGGGCAAGAATGTATCCTTGCGCTGTCTGTCAAAACGGAAGTCTTCGTTGCTCTATTAGAGACCGCAGTCATTGCAACATCTCAAACGGCGAAGGAACAAGAATTCAAAAGTAAAGAAGGCTTTCCACGCGTCAGAGTGCAATGGGATCCCGAGAGAACAGTTCGACTAGAGAAACTGCCTTATCGCAGTATACAAATTGGAGTCCCTGGCGCTCTTGTCAAAGATCTCATAAATGGTATTCTCCGGATCGAGAACGTCACTGAACGAGCACGGGAGCTGAAGAGAAAAATTGACGAGTGTCAAAAAGTTGATACGAAAAATCTGGTGGGAAATGGCTTGGTTCCAGTGGAAAGGATGTTCGACGTGAACGAAAATTTGCAACGCATTTTGGGCATCAAAGAGCAGGAAACTGCATAAATAACCGTCCCAAATCGACTCGTATTGCTCACTGCTCGTGCAGTGTGACAATGCCGACCTCCACTTCAACCGTGCGGTGCGACGGCTCGCCTGGAAACTTGCGTGCTTCTCGAAACATGGAAATAACACGCCTGTAAGTTTCATCCGCTTCCGCCGAGTTCCGATCAATGCAAATCCTCCCTTCAAGAGACATGTCCTCTGGCGGATGGAATTCAACATACGTGCAGTCCGCGTAGGTGGATTGTTTGATTCGAGCAAAACACTCGGCCGCTGTAATGCAATCATTGTCGATGAAAATTGTTCCGTACGAATGACAGGGTCCGCTTTGCTGAAGTTCGGCTGGCGTTATCTTTCGATAAAGGCGAAGAGCTATTCGAAAAGGCTTGCTCACACTCTTGATTCGGGCCTGTCTCCACGCGCTATGGTTGATCACCGAATCATTAGAGTCCGACGACAAGGCCTCTCGAGCATCCACATGTTCTGATTTCAACGTCCTGAGAGATACCTGCCGATTTCCTGCCACTCGTTCGTCAGCCTCAGTCCCTGGGGCTTGCTCTCCAGTCGTCCTTTCGCGCGAATCGAGCAGATTTATCTCTGCTTTGCGGAAGACTTTGTACTTTGCGTCCTGGTGCCTCTTTTCTATAAGGGCCTCGATATTCACATTGGGTCTGGCGCGCTTGCTCAAGATCAAGTTTCGCAAATGGGATACTAATCTTTGACCTGTCTGTTAGTGCCGTTCTGGAGTACGCGTAGACAGCATCTGCAAAATGACCAACAAATAGAGGACTCACACATCTTTGTCTCTGGGATACATTAGATCTGATGTGTACCGACTGCCCTCTGTTGGCTTCAGAAGATGATCTCTAGGACCTTGACCGGGCAAGGGCCAGATGAGAGGACCAAGTTCCACAAGCATCTTGTCGAGTTCGATTTGAAAGAGAGTCAGATCAGCGCGATTAAGTGTGGTCCCTTCATCGCGCAACAGAAGACCAAAGAGCGAAGGAATCTCAATTTTGTATAGCCTGAGAAGGGGCTCATAGTGGAAGATTGCGCGGGCCCGAGAGATGCCCTGGTTCTTGAGCCCAAGACTCTCAAGGATATCGGATACCCCAACCTTGGACATAGTGGTGCGGACTTTCAGACGCGTATTGATGACTGTGAGTGAATGTGTAAGTGCGCGTTGAAGTGGGTCAGACGCGTTGGGGGAGGGCGCGACCTACTCGCGAAATACGTCATAACAAACAAACAACAGCCCATCTTCGCCGGTCAAGAATCTCGGATCATTCATGCATATCGATACACGGAACACTGTTCTTGTAACGAACATCCTTTACTAGGACCGCTTTGCGCATCCACAAACGAACGATACTGCAGTACGCACACTGTTCGCTGTACTTATCAACAAGCAACTGATGAGACCTGCGCTCTCTGCTATGCGCTGGAACTTCTCGTCAAACGCGCCTGCGCCATTACGAACTTGCAAACAGAAGTGCTTGCTTAAATCCTGTCATACCCTCCACAACGCCGCTCAAGACCTTGTCTAGTGCACCATTGCCAAAGCTGGTGCATATACTAGCCAAGAGCTCTCTTGAACTACAAGACATCATATGCACTTGGTTCATAGAGTGCATCTCGCGTAAGAGCAAACCTACCCAGACTCACCCAGCAAGTCAACCACCGCCACTATCCTCAGCCTGCATTCTCATCCTCTAGTCCTTACAGGAGCACGCTCATCGCGCCATTGAGCCTCTTCACGATCGATTCTGCCTTCGTAAGGGCTGCATACAAAGTCAAGACGCACACTTCAACAACTGATAACACTACAAGGGTGTATCTCGGAATCATGTTACCCGGCTTCATGGCTTTACCACAGGTGTACGACTGCTTCGCCACAGATGGTCATGGGCACTTTGATTCTGTCGACACTCTATTCGATCGAGGCGTGTGGATTGGATATCTTGCCGAAAACTCGTAAGCATCCCTTCTCAGTCGCACGCTAGTGTCTCCTTTGAAAATCATACCTGCCAGGCGGTTTCTATCATGTCATACAGCTTGGGGTTCGCTAATTACCCCCTAGACGACTCACTCCATACCGTGGCTTGCCCTCGTTCCGCGAGCTCGAGAGCAACCACAAGAATCTCATTTTTCCCTTCCCGACACCAATTGCGCACTCATCATGTATCGACCGCGAGGCAGTTTGTCGTGGATGCTTCAGAGACGAATCGAGAATTCTGCAATTGCACGAGATTCGATTCGGTTCCCACAGTGTATGTTACAAGATGACTTGCAAGAGATTCAAATACCAACGTCTTGAAGAAGGTAGTTGCTATGCCACTCAAAGGATCCGATGATGCCGGACTGTTCTGCATCATGTTACCGCAACCGCTCGACCGATCCGTCAAAGCATTGGAGATGTTCCGCCCGTTTGAGCACCACCTATGGCATAAAGATCACAAATTGTTTGCTAATAGCTATATGCTGCTTGCGATCCGTGATGGAAAGAACAATGGCGGTGTGTTGCACACAATTCGTAACACTCTGGATCCGACCGAGCTCGCCAGAACGGCCAACCGACCGGAGAGGCTGCGACTGGATGCAGGTCCCATTGAATACCGAGATGAGGAGCTCACGATTGGAGACAATATGCATCCAGGATGGGTATCGAAGCCGGTAAAGCGAAAGCAGCAACGAGTAACTACTTCTCGTAACACGACTAAGCGAAGCAGGCCTGCAAATATTGGCATGCATTCTGGAGATGATATTTCAGAGAAAATTTTAAAGCACTACTCGTCTCAAAGAGCCAGTGTGTGGCAACAGTCGCCTGTGCTGCCTATCAATGCCTCACAGCAGGTACCAGTCCGCGCGCCTAGATCCCAAGCAAACAAACTCAGTGCCACAGATCTCACAAACGAGCAGCTACGACGTATACAATTCGTCTGGAAAGTGGATTTTGAAGGTTTGGAATATGAGGTTCGACGCCCTCTGAACACTACAAGCACTTTTGGGGGATTGCTGAATTCATTTCGTGAAGAGGCGGAGGTTATTCCATCGGCGAGTCGACAAATGAAGGCAGGTCTCTGGGCTGTCAAGTACAGACTGCCTGACGGCACGGGCAAGGCCGTTCTTGTAAAGCCATCTGGCCCTCACTCCGAGCTTAGCTTCGAAGGGCTCTTGCAGCATCTTGCAGAGAGGCCAGTGTGGAAGCAGGACTCCAATCTGATTGTTGAGATCGAGCTCGGGGCTATTCTATCAAACAGTGAAGATTAGTTGTTTTTGATGGCTTTTGAGCCCAACTAAATCTACTATGAGCTACGCTATCGATCACATCGTCCTGGAACCATGGCAGAGATTCTTAGAATTTTCTCACTTATATCAGGACATGAGTAGTACGCATCACAAGATGTCAGCTTTCCATGAAGATGCATATGCAGTTCAGACAACAAATCAATCGTATCATATCAAATTGCGTCCCTTGACATTGGTCAAAATCCTCACACGAGTACTTCCTTCTGAAGATGAACGCTGAGCATACCTTCCTCACCATCACGTGGAAGTAGTAGCTGCTCAAGGTGACCAGAATGGAAAGTTCTGCTAGCCCGTCAACGTGCTTTTTCAGGAAAACATCAACAACACGCGTTGTCCGTCAAGCACCACCACATTTCTGGACCACACACATCGCACTAAGGCGGCATCTCAGTGAAGAATTATGGCTTTTCAACGCCTCAACATCCGTGCGAAGAAGAGTTTTCCTGGACTCTATTCTTTCGAAAACACAAACAGCTACCACTCTTCTAAGTCCGTGGGTTCATAACAACCAAGGAATCAGGCTGATTGTCCTATAGGAGTGCGGCGGCACACCACGAGTTATCTACCTGCTTCGATGTTACTCCCGATACGGACGACGATCTCGAAGACTTCGGGGCCAAACTTGAGCGCTGCAAGGGCACACCCAGCAAAGACAGTCCTTCGAAACGCAAAAGGCTACTTGGGTCTCTGCAAAGCCTTCGGTCTTTGGCAAACTTGCACTCATCTCCAAGCAAGACCATGCAAATAGAGAAGGAACGCATTGAGACAGCTGTGAATCACATGGTGAGTTTTGATGAAAGCCCCAGCTTCCACTTCTCTGACACTGCCAGCGCTCGTGCACGACACAATTGCCTAGGTCTATATCAATTGCGCCGCTCGAATTCGAACAGTCAACCTCGGACAAGCTCACCTTCGAGCTCCGCTTGCATGATCGTTCTGTGTCAAACTCCAGTGTGGAAGTTCAGCGCTCATCACCTATGACGGTCCCAGGCTCAGTCAGGCAAGTAACCCCGTATAACATCGTTCCTTCTGCAATCGACTTGCCTGCAGGAACATTACCTGTTACGCCTGGTCCGATGCAAAGAGCATTTGACTGTGATCCTACAAACTATATTTCTTGGCAGGATGCTAGTCCTACGCCTCTGGAGGAATACGTTTCCACCACTCCTGTCCTCACGCCGCTGCCAGGCACGAACTTGTCTGCTGAAGATGTGAATCGCAGACATGTCCTCGTGCCTTGGTCTAACAAGCCCTCTGCGATGCAGATGGGCCAGGATAGGCTCGATTATTTCGATAACCCGGTACATGAGCAGCTACAGATGAACAACGCAGACAGGCTCAACGGATTGGCTTGTCTCATGCTCGCCGAAGATCATGACGATATCATCGAAAAGGAGGAAAATAGTGCACAGCACCTCGTTGCAAAACGATGCGACCGACCTTGTAGCTCCTCCATCAAGACAGGTCATACTGGTGTGGATATTACGCCGCAGGACAGCGCAACTGCATTGGACTGTTCGCGAGGTCAACCCTGCGCAAATCTCCGCAAGCAACAGACCGAAGTGTTGGGCAACTCTGTTTGTGCTCAGGCTTTATCCCGACACAGTCAAGTTCTGCCGTTTCGTCCCAAGCAGAGCGAAGAGGATCTGCAGGATCGGGCTTGGAATGACTCGGTCATAAGCGAGGGTTGGGAAACATGCAGCGGCAGACACTCCATTGACACACTCCCAGAGAAGACGCCTGACTGTCCACGTCAGTCCGGCTCAATGAGAACCCCTACCAACAGTAGGACTTCTACTTCTTTGCAGGACTGCGAGAGCTCAGCAAATGGCGGTGAATCTCCTGTCGACATCGCATATATCGTTTGGGACAACCCAAAGAAGTTGAGCAATGCCCGGAAGAAGGTTTGGCGCCAGCACGCTGGCTTGTATGATGGAAGTGGATATGGGAAGATGAACAGCGGTCCTTCAACACCTAAAGAGCCGGATGAGGGTATCAATGATGTCCAGATGCGGCGCGATCCTCATCCAAATGAGGTATCTTTGATGACTCGTTCGACCCACGGAGATTGCCACCGAGGGGGAATGATCAGTCGTCCGGCAAAAGGCGAGGGTCAATACTCAGAGCGCGTACAAGAGTGGCCACCGCGTACTGCCAGCGAGGAGCACGATGACGAAAGTCTCGAGTTTATATACCGTGCATACGCTTGACGCAACGCGAAGTGCGGGACGGATAGCAACCTGCATACCAGGAAGCTACGTTAGCTGATGTTGTTGGATTCAAGCGTGATACGTCGCTCATTCTTACATATGTATGCGCCATACCTGTCAGGATAGGACATTGGATGACCTGCTTTCTGCATTCATGCCTCACATTGGTGGTACGAAAGCATGGATATTAGCTAGCACACGATACCCTCAACAGGAGTATTTCTTGAATGTCGTGTGCCTTTCCAGTCTCATCGTTGTGGGTCTACTCCATCAAATGACCAGTAGATCATTCGAGGCGTGCATACCCTTGCACGCAAAACTGAGACGATGATTGCATACTTACCCGAGCAGGCATGCCGAGTCCACTGCCGACCATACTGTTTTGATCAAAGATGATGTGCAGAATGAACGCCGTCGTACGAGGAGTCGTCGTTTAGAGTGTGACAGGTGTGCGTGGATGCGGGAAAAAAGTGAGCCGATATGGCCTGACATTATGGGCAGATTGGGACCATACTACCGATGGACCAGCGACAAAGGATCCTACCGCTACACCAGCAGATCATCAAGCAGATGTCCGCTGTACTGGGATCGGCTGCCCGTCAGAAGGGTATAAGGTTTGCGAGGGGCGCAACAGCGTGGTTTGGGCGTTTATTCAAGCTCTAGCGATTCACTGAGGCTTTGCAGACTTCGGCTATCAGCACCCCATTCAACTATGCCCTCGCTAAGAGTTCCCACACCTAACGCCGGCACCGGCACAACGTTCAGTTCGCCTACGTCACCGCATACGGTCATCCTCGGCTCGGGGATAATTGGACTCAGCGCAGCATACTTCTTGTGCGAAAGTGGGAACACACGACCAGAGTCGATATGTTTGGTTGATAGCAGTCCCGAGCTATTTCATTGCTCGAGTGGACTTGCCGCGGGATTTTGCGCAAAGGACTGTACGAGCCCAAACCAGTCGCCCAACATGTACTCCAGGGGAACGTAGCTGATCATGAACCGCAGGGTTTGCGCCATCGGTAGCATCGCTCGGCGCGCTTTCGTTCGAGTTACACAAGAGCCTCGCAGATAAACATCATGGGAGGCAGACATGGGGTTATGCTCAATCGACCGGCATGTCGCTATCCCAGGATACCGAGTCAGCCATCTCTGGGTCAGGAGAAGACTGGCTTGAGAATGGGACCAGCCGCGCACAACTTGCCAACCACAACCGCCTATTGGAAGAAGATGGGAGTGGACCAGAATGGTTGAGAAGGACAAAAGAAGGTATCATGGAGGTCATATCGAGAGATGGGACGACAGCACAGATCGACCCACTTAGATTCTGCAAATGGCTGCTGAGCAGTGTGGAAGAGAAGGGCGTAAGAGTGATATATCCAGCGGCAGCGATGGAAGTTCTACGAGACGCAAAAGGCGTAATGAGCGGGCTGAGGATTGTAGGAGGTCAGGATAAGCAATCGCAAGACCGTAAGTTTAGAGTTGACATATTCAAAATGCGCGCTGACAGATCCAGTACCATGCACGCGCCTTCTAATTACCTCCGGTGCTTGGTCGCCCCGCGTTTTCTCGACTCTGTTCTCCAATGCACAAACCCGCATCCCTATCTCCTCGCTCGCCGGCCACTCTCTGCTCGTGCGCAATCCATTCTCCAAACCCAAAAATCTCGATGAGGAGGTGTGTCATGCAGTCTTTGCAACAGACACTTTAGGATTTTCCCCAGAGTGGTTTGCCCGGATAGGCGGCGAACTGTATCTCGCTGGGCTAAACAGCACGAGTATACCACTGCCCGACATTGCAACGGATGTCGAAGCGAGTAGCAAGGCTATCGAGCAGCTGAAGAATTGTGCGAGGGTCATGATGGTAGAGAATGGCGCCGGAAAGGACATTGAGGTTCTACGGCAGAGTCTGGTGAGCTTACATTCGAATTGCGCAGAAGTCCTTATGTCAGTGCTAACGGATGCAGTGCTTCCGCCCTGTAACACCGAGCGGTCGTCCTCTTGTGTCGCGTATACCCGATGAGAAGCTTGGAGGTGTGCGGACAAGTGGTGGAGCAGACGGAGGCGTATTCATAGCAGCAGGCCACGGCGCTTGGGGCATTTCTCATGCCCCAGGCACCGGACTAGTGCTTGCAGAGCTCATGGAAGGACGGCCGACAAGTGCAAAGATCGAGGCATTGCGACTACCGTTATGATCAAGAGGTGTCGTGGTGAGTGATCGTTCATGAAACATTGCGTTCGGCGCATTGCAGCATCTTGTGTTCAATTTTGCAGAGCTGCTACGATTAAACAAAAACCTTCGATGATCGATGACATGCAACTCCATTCTTCACCGCCACCTGCCGCACCTGCCTCACGATCAAGCTCTTTCCCAATGATCACATTCTCTCTTCAGGTACCCGCTGCGATGCCCCTCTTACCCTCCAAAAAATGTGTGCGATCGTCAGGGCGTTCCATTATGACGCTCACGACGTCATTACCCCCACATGCAGTTTGCAAACATCACGATGATCAGTACCGCTATATAACGTCCAACAATCCCTCATAGCGACATTTTAACAATTCCATCACATCTACATCCCTTTCCAAACCATCACAACCTCACACAGCTTCTTCAATCAATCATAATGCCTCGCAACGGAGACGGATCTAGCGACAACGGCCCCATCGAGGGTCAGAACATTGTTCACGGTAACTCTGGCGACGTATGTATTCATCAGCAAGGAATCCGATTGCAGCTCCATATGCTAATATCATCATAGGCCTCAGCGCAGCCCCAGCACGCCAAGAACAACGTTGCCCCTGCCCCCGAGCTCGAGAAGGGCGGTGGTACGTCTCTCAGACTCCACACAGCTTGAATACATTGTTAACGATAGCGACAGCTCTCGAAGGCCACGGTGCCAGCGGAGGCGGCAACAAGGCCGACCAGGCAGAGCCCACTGTCGCGGGCGACGCGCCCCAGAAGCAGTAAATTTTCATTGTCCAAAGGGATGAACCTCTACGACCTGCATTAAGTTGAGGGAAGGGAGGATGCATGAGCGATATCGACGATACTCCTGCAAGCAAGGGATGAAACCTGAGCTACCATAACGAATTTACAATTTTACGACGTAAGGCATTGCTACTCGCGTGACGTCGACGTGGGTCAAACGTCTGATATTTTGGTTTTGTTGTGCGTGTTGATACGTTGTTGAGTCGGCGGGTATAGTGTCAGTTCGACAATGAGTGGGTATAGGAGGAGGACTGCATCTTTAGGCTGCCGTATTCAGATATTGCCGAATGGTCCCTGCTGCCGTGACATCCAGCGCGCCGTTGGAAGATTATGCTATACGTATGCGAACGGGATAGTATTCGGCCATGTCGAGAAGTTGCGATCTGGAAGCTGGCTGGTGGAACATGCGATCGGAGTCATATCCAATCAGTCTGCACCCGGATACGCAGAATTACCCCTCGCTTACTTAGCAGGGCCTCACATCAACACGAACACAAACATAGCAGCGGTCTCCACCCACTTCAGCGAAAGCGAACGGCGAGAGCGAAGGCAATGGTAAAGCCGTGCTATTCTTAACTTTGCGATGGGCGCAGCGAACTTGATCACCAAACAGTGGTAAGCTATCGGCGCGCTACAGCGGATGGCGTCAGCGCGCATCGCACTCAGCTGTGGCTGGCGCTGTAAACGAGACCCACAGAAACATCTAGAACTAGCGAGTGGAGCGCACGATGTCACTGCGGGGTGATCAGGAGATGTTCAAGCCGCAGTAGCCGTGGATCAGAGCGATCAGGCAGCGAGATAGGAGAGAAGGGATGTCACGATGTACAGTGAAGATGATGAGTCGTGTGAGAAATTGATTGTTTGACTATCTAACCACCAGCCCTTGGTGTGCAGCTTGCCAAAACGTGATCCAGGAGATGTACCAAGCCTCGAAAATGTTGATACATGATCATAACTCCTTGTAACGCCGTGTCGGACCACACCCAACCTGTTCCCTTGCCGTCTTCCATGATTGTACACCGGTACGCCGACCTAGTTGTCTAAGCCTACAAGACCTCATCATTCGTGATCTTCGGACGCCATCGAGAGACCCAGTCTCGCTCTTCTCGCTGCCAGGCCTGATGACGTTCTCGAAGCTAGTTGTCTGCTGCGAGAGCCTCGTCGCAACCGAAAGGTGCGCCAGAGGCACTCTGCATGTCAGAGAACTTTGCATCAAAACCGTCAGGAAGGCCTGAGTAGTCTGAAGTTGAGCCTGTGCCAAAGAAGGCTGATCCAAAGAAATCATCGTTGTGAGCCAGGCTAACATTGGATTCCACTGAAAGAGAGTTTCCAGAGAACTGATCGAAGTCGAAGAGGTCTTCGACGACAATCGGCTTTGAATCGACTGAATGTACAGGTTGAAGAGAGAAAGGTAAGCAAGGATCGCCGCCATTGGGGAGGCCTTGCCCGAATCCGACTGACACGGCAGGTCGCACAACATCGCAGCAGGATATTGTGTCAAGTCGAATTCGGGGGCGGCCTCGAATGATGAGGCGGGCGTCTCAGGCTGGCAGGACGAGTCTCTGGGAGAGTCCATCGAGTCCATTGAGATGGGGGAGAAGGGCGGTGCCGTCAGAGTTTGCGACGGGTTCATTGTCTCGGTAGTCTCGGTGAAAGTGAACGCCAGGTCGGTTGTCTCGGCCTGCTCACCAGGGTATTTCTGGTGCCAGTAGCTTAGTTCGGCCTCGAGCTGGTCAACTCTGGCTGCCTTCGCGCGAAGTTGAGACATCTCGCTCTCGAGGGCGTCCTTCTGTTGTTGAAGATGCTCGGTCTCCTGGCGCTTGCGCTCCCGGGAGTTGTGGGCGGCGAGACGGTTGCGCTTTACGCGCTCGATCCGCCGCTGCTCCTTCTCATCCTCGGTCTTGGCCCGCTTGCGAGGTGGCAGGCTGGTCTTGGGTTCCGGGAGTACTTGACCCCATGATTTCCTCTTCTTGACCGGCTTGCCTTCTGTTGTGGAGGGGGCGGGGGTGTGTGTGGAGGGTTCCGATGAATACATCGATGATGGCGATGGTGATGGTGTTGTGTAGGGGACCTGGAGGTCTTCCATTTTGATGGTGGTGGGCACGGAGTCTGTGTGCGGGGGGGTGAGGGGACCAGAGGCCATCATAGCTGGCGTGGTCATTGCCTCAGAAAAAAAGGTTGTGGAATCCATCATCCCCGTGATGTCAGAAGTTGTCGATGCGCCTTAGTGGACAGCATCTGGAGGGGTGGAGTTGGGTTCAATAAGACTGAAGGGGCTGAAGAACTGGACAGCTGGCCTCAAGGGCTGGCTTTATCTAAGAGGCAGCTGCGCCCCTGCAGATTGCGCTTGGCCTGATTTGGCGGGTGCCGAGCGCTCCACGTCCCGCCCAGATTAGCGGCACTAATGGCTCAATACCGCACCACTCAGCGACCACGCCCTTGGTCCCCTACTCAGCTCGCGACCCACCCGTTTCACTACCGTACGCTTCGGATTCCGCCCGTTCCCCAGAGGGCAAGTCAGGGACTGTGCCAGGGGAGATGGTGCGTCGAGACCACAATGTGCCTCACGTCTTGCCTTCATTCCTCTGCTGCGGTGCGTGTCAAAGCCCCTCGCTTGCGCACAGTCGGACGCGTTTCATTTCACTGGGTGGGCTCTCCAAAGAAGGGCTCATCTCAGCTTCAAACGGATGCGAAGCGCAGCTGCAGTTAGCCCTGAGTCTCTTTGTGACCCACTGTAGCACTGCAGCACTGAGTGGCGATACGAAACAGCGCTGTGTCGTAAGATGTCGTCAGCTTCCGAATCAAGCGCCTCGGGCCATCTCGAACAACTCCCCCCTTTAGTCGTGTACAGTCACGATGGGTCCTAATTACTGCTGCCTCCAGCTCACCACCGCTCACGGACATGTCGCAAGCGCGAGCAAGTCCAACGGACCTTCTCGAAACATCTGCACCCCTTAGTTTAATCTATTCCCACGGCCCACTAATCCCATTTACCCGCAGAACCTCAATACCCCCGCATACAATAGCAATATATCTCGATTCCGTTATTACAGCCATCGGCACACAGTAATCTGGGGTAAATATTTGCCGTTTATAGTACGTGGACAAAAGTATAGAATTACCCAGTGCCGGGAAGTTGCAACATCACCTGCTCACTGAAGGCCATTTGGAACATTCAATCGGTGCCCGGACGCCACCCTCGTTTGGCTTTGATGAACAACGCACACCGAGTCGTGTATCGTATGGAAGCGGGACGGTCGGTACCCGGTGGGCCCGCGGTGGTTGACATCCACAGCCAGCGACAGGTACACAATCAGTCCGACGAACACCAGGTCTGGAAATACTTCTGCCTGAAGCCAAGCATAAACTCTCAAGACATGCGGTAACCACAGCCTAGAGGAAGATTCACCTAGATGACGCAGGATCCGTAACTTCCGGCCGCTGTCTCACACGTGTTTCTTTGTCAGTCCCTCAACTTTACCCTGCATTCGCTGCGGTCGTCAGCGTTTCACAAGGCAGCAGCATACCGACCAATCAGATTGTCCGGAATAGGGCTGCCTGCACGTTCTCCTCGACAACCACCCTCCTTTAACGTCGATAGACACTAACATCACAACACCATTATGATACGAGCGACAATTCAATAGTCTATGATTGAAGAATTTCAAAACGGATTGTAGCTGCCTGCTCGATGCTGCGAGAGACACTGTGTTCTCAGTACCTACGTAGGAGCCTACAATCGCGGTCGTTCAGGAAGAGTTGAGCCATTTTTCGCCCCTGGACGACGGGGAGACGGGAATCTTTGCGTACCTGCAGCAACGTTGATCCAACTACTCGCCCTCTGCAACATCCACAGGTGTCTAGAATCGCCTCTCACCGGATCAGCGTTCAACAAGAACAACGCTTGACCGCCATTTGATTTCACCGAACGAAACGCTCAACCTCGACAGCGAAGAGCAAGAAGACAGCAAGAGATGTGCAACAGTTGTGGCAATCGCGGCTAAGTACCTAACACATGTACCCTCACACTGTGCCTACAGTTGTTCAGGATTCGGTCGCCAGAATTGACGGACTGGTACCCCCATATTTGACCCCCGCTCACGAAAAAGGGCCGCTTAGTCAGCAACCCCAACTTCGAAGTACGGAGCCCAAAAAGTGGTCTCACGCAAAGAACTTAATCTGACAGCAAGCAATCCTAGGACTCTAACAAAGTTCTTTGCACTCTCGCTTTTGCGCCAGTGATTATCTTTCATATTATTATCACAATCCGAGCTCAACGTTTTCAGGTCAAAATTACAATTTCAAGACTCCATGCTCGATACGAGTTCGATTGCTCCCTCATCCAACGTCATCAACAGACAGACTTCTCGAAAAGTAACTTTACCACAGGACACGCGGCTATGCAGTCATCCTGCGTCACGCTATCCAACGCTCTGATCAAGCAAACTTCGCAAACCTGACTCTATAGGATTATCAAGAAACAAGTAGGCTCAAGGCCGACGATACAGTCCTTCATACACGAGCCTGAGACCACAATCTCATGGCCATGAGGCTACCAAACGCATGTAGTCTTGAGCTTGGAGCTCGAATATCACCTCTCTTTGCGATACATATCCTTGAACTTTACCCATACACCGGTCTTGTCAGTCGATTGGACCCTTTGCTCGACTTGCACAAGTTGACCATCGACGCCTTTGTTTGTGACAGCATTCTGCTGTTTTCCAAGGTAGTAATCTGTGAAATTGTTAGCAGGAGATAATGCAAATATGCTTGCAAACTTACCAGGCATGCAGAGCGAGAAGATTACAGGCAGAATGTTCAGAACCACAGCCACTAAGAACAGTATACCATTAACGCGAGTATACGCTCGGACAGCACCCTTTCTGATCGGGTCATCCCAGCTGTAATCTGCCCGAAGTTTCCTGATGCTGCCGTAGATAGTCTTCAGGGTTCTCTCGGGCACGTCGGACATCTCTTCGTGCATGTACGGCAGCATCTTGTCTTGCCATATGGACCCAGCGATGGTAGATCCGACAGATGATGCAAGTGTGCTCCACAGCGCGATGATTGCGATGGCTGAAGATAAATCTTCGTGTGGCACTGAAGCCTGGGAACCAACTCGAGCACCGATGACAGTGAAAGCACCGCATCCTAGCAATAGCTGTGACACAACGAGTGTAGCCGTATCCTGGGTGCTGCGGATGTCAGCTGTCATCAGAATACCGTTTCCGACAAGTCTGAGAACAGCACCAAGCACCATGAGGGTTTTGTATCGGTGAGAGATGCGGTGGATAATGCCGCCGAGTGGGCCGAAGAGGCAAAGTACCAATGTGGTGATGTTGAGAAACGTGTTCCAGGCATAGTTTGACCAGTTCTTGATGATGTACATGTACGATGAGAAGTAGGTAGCGCGTGTAGAGTTTGCCATCTGGCCAGCAACGTCGACAATCAGGGCGCAAATGAAAGCCTTGTTTCTGAAGATGCGACGGGTCATGATAGGTTTGGGTGCAATCATGATTTCGAAAGCTGCAAACAGGCCCAGAATTATGAAGCCAACAACGAGCATGGCTATCATGGAGGGGTCGCTCCAACCTCCCTTAGCTGTCTTTGCAAGGTTGAAAGAAAGCAGGACAAGGGCGAAACCAAAGCCGAGGAGAACAAGACCAGCAAGATCGATTTCGATGATACTGCGCCAGGCAAGGTTGAGGTAGTCCTTGCCAGTGCGAACCTTGATGCCCTCTCTACGAGCCATACCAGCCTCACCAAAACTGATCGCACCGAGCTTGTCTGCTCTTCTTTGGACTCCGTAAAGTGTTAAGATTGCAGGTATCAGAAGAACTGGCATCATGATCGCAAACATACCGAGACCCCAACGCCAACTGTAGAGCAGATTCGCTGTTAGCTGGTAACTCCAATACGTTCAATCGAGCAATACATACTTATCTGGAATCATGGCGTCTGCGATGAATCCATTGATGAATACGGTGATAATGAATGGACTGCTTAGCAGTCCTGACCAGAAAGCTCGCCATTCCAAAGGCGTAAGATCCGCCACGATGATATCGCCCAGCAGATCCAAGCCGGACTTTCCAAACGCTGTGAACGATATGCCAATGACATAAGCAGCGATATCATTGCAGGTCGCTGCCACCACGAAGCCAATGACATAGAAGATCAGAACGATCAGGTAGCACGTTGGACGTGAGGTGATATCCGATAGCTTTCCGATGAAAGGCTTTGAGATAGCGCGAATAATGGAGGCTGCGGTGCTGACGGCGCTGATTTCGGCGTGGTGTCCTAGAGATGATGCGGCTATGACAGTGAACTGCGATGTGATGCCCTGATCGAGAGCATAGCCAAACATCGTCAGACCGATCGAGGCGGCAAGGACGTAGAGCAGCAGACGCCCAGACGTACCGGAGTGATACAGAACATGACTAAAGCGCTCGACTTTCTTGACACCAGGAGTATCGGACTCAAGCGGGAGCTTAGATAAATCGTCAACAGCTCTGTCGCTTGCTTGAATGGTCGCACCATTTTTCTCTTGGCTGGTAATCGGGTTAGATGGGGAGCTGTCTTCGAGTTGAGGCTGCGAGGTAGGATGCTTGGAAGCCATCTTGTCGTCTGAGTCTCTCATTCTGTCAAGGTCGGTATTGCTTCGTTAAAGACTGAAAAGCTTATCCTGATCAAGGCTTGACAAGCAACGAGCGCGGCCCTTTTAAGTTCCAAGACAGCAGTCAATGAAGCATACTTTGATCTCTTCGAAGCTTTCCCCTCCTGCCGTTCATCCTTCAGTTGCACGCCTGACTTCTTTGAAAGAGCATTTACTCCTGTTGGTCAAAATCAATGCCGACGACAAATCGCGACTACCTCTTCCATCTGATTAGATCAAACAGTGGTCTCGGTTGTCGATCGGCCCCGCTCACACGAGCGCCGGTGTTGCTCAGTCATCTTAGCCGACAATCTTTTTTGCAAGATCAAATGCTGTCGGAAGCACTTACCAGATTTGGTTGTTGATAGAGCGTAGCGGTTACTGATATCTGCAAATTGCAGCTGCAGGTGCACACGGCGTTCGTATGGTCCTTTGAAATCATCGGGCTGGTGTTGCAGTGAGCAAAACATAGCGTCTATGTCACTAGACCGTGTCTATGTTATCAACTACTCTCGACTGATCTCTTCTTGAATCTCGTCAACTATGGTACTAACACAAACGAAGTGATTTAGCGCTCCAATCGTCTAAGATCTTCAGAACTTTTATTACCAGTGAATCGGACACGCTGAAGGTTGACGGGAAATTTGCCGTTGTTCGCTGCAGCGTCGAGTGGGAATAAGAAAGTTCTATATATGGGAACTTCGTCCAATTGGGGCAGGGTAGCGTAGTCCTAACGGATGCTGTACTGGTGACGGTCTTACCAACAAATCCGCCATGTCTGAGTCCAAACGCACTTACCGCAACGACTACTACTGTCCCAGCGAAAATTGTCCAGAAGGCGGCCCGGTAACCTTTCATCAACGCGTCTTCCTCTCGCTCGAAGGTTGAACGATCGGTGATGCTCGCGGCAATAGCCGCGGTGACGGCCAGGCCAACAGAATTGCCGAACTGGCTGACTTCATTGAACACACCTCCAGCCAGCGATTGTACCTCTGGAGGGAACGCGTCCGAGATGACGAGGTTCGATACCGTGAATAAGACTGGTTACTAATCAGTTGCGTTGACAGTAGGCAGAGACAGGGGTGTCTCAAATACCGTCTGCATTGACTGGTGATAGGAATAGCGCCCAAAAGGGTGCAAGCCAGTAGTTCTCGCCAACCTCCACTGTAGCCATCAGTGGCGGTGCGATCATGGTGATCAAAGCAGAGACCACAGCTAAGTACTGTATTTTGACTCGCGAAACGAGATATGCAGTCACGATGTTGGCTGCAATTCCCATCACGACGTGAGGAAGGAAACGGATAGAACTCTGTAATGCAGAGACACCCTCGACTTGTTGGAAACTAAACCAGCTTAGTCAGTAACGAGGACCTCTTAGATGCGCGCCTTGAACGACTGTCAAAGCATACTAAAGCGTTGTGAAGTATTCAATACCGTTGAGAGATGCCCAACAAAAGAAGACTGCAATGCACACGGTTGTGAAGGAAGCTTGACTCCAGATACGATTGGGTATAAGAGCTGGCTTGCCTCGTGTAGTCTGGCGATGCATCCAGAACGGAAAAGAGCCTAGGAGGATGAGTGATACCACTAAGATAGCTATTGAAGGACCACTCCGGATGCTGGTATACGAAGAAGATGTAGTTGCCAGGACGTAAAACAACAGACCCAGACCGGCGCTCATTATGACAGCTCCGAGCCAGTCTATATCCTCGAGCAGCTGACGCGCCACTTTCTTATCTGAGGTGCGGCGAAGGGAGGGCAAAGACCAGATCGCCGCAGTAGAAAGACAAAAGCTGATAATCGCCATCATATAGTATGCCCATCTCCAACCAACAGTATCTGTAAAGATACCGCCCAAGACCAAGCCTAGAGCATAGCCTAACGGTTGGCCCATTCCATTCATGGCAAATGCTGTATTGCGCCACTTGCCTCTTGGGAAAGTGTTCGTGATAAGACTGACAGCCGTTGGCAGGCACATAGATATGGCTACACCTTGAAATGCTCGGAACAATATGAGCTGAATGCCGGTCTGCGCAAATCCTATGGCAAGTGTGAATGCAGTATAAAGAAACCCGCCTGTGACCCAAACTAGCTTTGTGCCTATTATATCTGCGGTAGCACCAAATATGAGCAATAGACATCCTGCTGCCAAGGCGTATACTGCGGCAGGCCAGAGGATGAGTCCTTGAGGGAGACCCAGGTCCTGGGCGATCCTGGGCAGGGCAGCGATAAGAATGCCAGACCCCATGGTATTTAAGAAACTGATTCCAGCCAGAGTCGCGATCTCTACGACAGATTGGAGTCGAGATACTTTGCGAGCAGGGCCAGGTAATGGCTCAGCAGCAGAAGAACGACTACCATTGGCATTGACACTCTTTTCACCAATCGCGGCCGACGAGGTCTTACCAGCTTGCGTAGATAGACGCTGTAATTGGATACTGATGCGCTCAGAGGTGGCACCATGCGAAGAGACCGCTCGATGAAAGAAAGGGTCATCCGTCTCCATTCCTCTGCTATGCATGGTGAAAGACTCTTTTCGACGGGCAAAGGAGATCGAAGTGTAGAGAGACGAACGTCAGTTTGGTTGGAGGCCTGGCTATAGTAACAAAAAATCACTACCTGTGAGATGAGAAGATGACTGTCTAAGGCACGTGGAGACGCGTACAGTGGGTAGGTAGCTGGCAAATTCAACTCCGCCCCAGAAGGACTGATTCTGGGCGCGGAACGAAATTGGCAACGGCTTTACCAGACCTGGTGATCAGACGGGTACGAGAACTTAAGCCGCTTGGGGATAAGCATCGAGCCGTTCCAACACGCAGCTCAGTGTTGGGGAGCGGGAGAGATGCAGGGGCGCCCTTCGCTCGTTTGGGCGGATAAACAACGCGTCTGTAGTGATCGTCTGTTGACAAGGCCTTGGCGCCTCCCCGGAATGATGTTGCGAGACGGGAAGGTGGAGGTACAGCGTTAAGCTGAGCTTGCAAGTCAGGCAGGTGGTTGATAGTGTCGCGCAGTTCCGCCAATCAAATGCTGCTTATATCACGTGCGTGTCGACATGCGGGATCAAGCCATGTCCTACCGTGCTAGGACTTGTCCAGCAATACCCTCCAACTTACCAAGGCTTGATTTCTTCCCAGTGATACCACTACTAAAGAGAAAAAGTGTCATGACATCATAAAAGAACGATGAGCGTTGTCATGCATACCTCATAGGGCCACTAGCTGATTTGTCACGTGACCTAGCCTCACCTCGACCTGACCTTCACCCATCTGCCTGTCTGGGCCTAAATGATGTACGTATATGACTCTACCTAGATAATTAAGTACCATAACAGACGGCGAGTCGAGCAGGAGAACTTATTTTCAACGCCCTATGATCGTATGTGAAAGTGAAGGCGCTATCGTATTTTCGCCCAATTCTATCATACAGTCTTCGAGTCCCCTTAGCTCACCGATTAAAACGTGGTTGCACGCGCCCTCATCGATATGGAGACGATCAGGCCAATTGATCTCCTGTATTACTTTCAACCATATGCGTGAAATTCCTTTATTTTCTTTCCAAGACATCCCAAAGAGCAGAAATGTTCCCAGCAAGAAGCTGATTTCGAGGTAGGGTCAGCTCAATAGCGGAGGGTTGCCACCCAAGCTCTAGCGGTAATCTCTCTCTTTCAAACCAGTATCGAATGAGCGTCAAGTTGCCGTCCCCGGTAACGGTGTTTCCAAACGTTGACAACATAAGCCCATACTGGAGCAAGGAGGGTGTCCTAGCAAATGTCCCATTGAATGTGGGGTTGTTCTTCTCTCCGTATGCCCAGCGGTCCTTGAGTTCCTTTGCAGCAGCTGCAATCTTTACCAAGTTGTTAGCGCTTCTGTACATGTGCCGAAAGTACTCTTCATACATACATTTACAATCTCAATATTTCCCCAACTCTTTAGAGTTCTTCTCCAAGTCACCTCACTGAAGAGGCCGTTGCCGCCAAAGTACGCGTCCTTCCTCGACAGACTTGCATCATGATCCACCGCCCGAGGAAAGTGTTGCTTTAAGTCGCTCAAATGGAATGTTGAGGCGTTGCCCGTAGTTGAAGTCCTAAGGGCTGGTACTCCTATTACTAGCATTGTCTCGTACGTCATGTTGTATCCCAACAGAACTGCCCTACCAGCTGTTGCAAGATCGATGTCCCGGCCAGAACGAGGAAGTAGACCATGGTTGGCAGCTGCGTTCAGTGCCGGGCATGGTGAGCGTAAATCTCCACGCCTTGGTGCATGAAAGGGGTAGTCGGCTTCTGTGAGAAGTGCGGCAGCGCTATGGGCAATCAGGCCCAAGACAAGAAGAGGAAAATTCCGCATTATGTGTACACTTTCTGCTGTATATGTTATCTCATGTTGAAAGGCCTCTCTGCTTTAAAGATATTCTTCTTGTAAGCCAGGTTCCCCCTTTGCTTCGCTCCACACTTGTCTCAATAAAAAAAGGGCCGCTCTGTCAACAACATGGGTATCCATCTTCCAAATTTAGATATCCAGCTCCTAATTCAGACGCCCTAGAAATACCGAATCACTCTTGCAGCTCGGCTACTGCGACCGGGATTCTACATACGCACTATCATCATGTCTCGATACAACTTCTGCAGACTCGTGAGTCAAATAATTACACTATTCAACGCCACCAATTAGTACCTGTATCTCTTTCTTCTTGGATAGATTGAGTAACACAAGGGTAACTGCAGTGGTCAGAAGGCGGAAGGGACAAGCCATAAGACAATAAGTGACATACATCTCGATGGGTGTTCAGATGATGGTGTAGTGATACAATTCTTTGATAACGGGCTAGGAAAGAGAGGACCCTATTATCTGCGTCGTGAACGCCTCCTGTCGTCGCTTCCGGTTTTACTTAAACATCGCAACCCTTGAACATGTATATATACACAAGAATAGATAGATGCAATCTCAATCAAAATGAATGCGCCACAGTTCTCGATCAACGCCAGCCTGGAATGAGCTCCTCGTGTGCAACATCGAAATGTTATCGTTGATGATTAGATCGCCTTCCAGCCATGAGTGCCAATAGCATACTCTACGGTCATGCAGCAACGATTCCAGCACATCACACACACTCTCATCACCATTCTCAATGGTCACTTCCGTTGGATCGAACCGTGTCTTCTCTTGAGGCCACCGCTCGTGAAACTTGAGGCAGGGCCGGCCAGTAGAAGGATGGGTTACAACTAGCGGCATGCTATCGATGATGGACTGATCGAACGAACGCGTCTTGACAGACCAAGTCAAAGACTTGAGATCCTCCAGCGGTTTGTCCATTGGAAGATGGTTGAAGAGAAGTTTTGAGCTTGAGAATAGCGTATATCCGGTGTTCTTTGGGCTCGGTGTGACGGCAGCAAAGTACTGGAATCGCGGAGGGTTGGGAACAAGGTGCTCGCTGCCATCGTCCCGAATTTGCTTTTCAGTCTTGAACAAGCCGTCGAAATGAAAGGGCATCCACTCTTGACTTAACACATTGTTCAGACCCTGGCCCTCAGCTCCACGATCTTTGACTTCGAGAACAAGCCCGAATTTCCACGGTGTAGGTACACCCATTTCGTACGATTTTGCAACATATGCGTCTCGATTCTTCGTCTGAGTAAAGCCCCTCAGAATGACAGGCGAGTTAGCTTCTGCCAGTTGTCGTACCTTTTGACCATCCACATCTTGAATAGCTAGGGGTTTGGACTTTTCAGATGGTCGGATCATGATTCCACATGGATACATTGGCTCGAATGTCACAGGAGCTGGGCAGTCCCATTGATACAATTGTGAACGTTCGCGGAAGTAGCTCGGTCTTCCATCCTCATACACGAGTTCCATGTTTGGATCCTCTTCGAAGGATTGACGTTGTCCTGCCAGCACCGTGCCATCGACCATGATCGCAACAGTGCTATGCCACGGCGTAAGGACCTTCTCGACTGGCAGGACGTTGATCGAAATCTTATCCTCACCCGTGCTTGGATGGATGGAGAGTCGGACGTGGTCAGAGTAGTTTTCGCGGACTGCTCGGGCAAAAGCTTCTCCACGTTTCAGCATGCTCTTCGCGATGGTTTCTACGCCTCTTTTGAAAGCGCTCTTCGTCCGCTCCGGACCGGTTGGATAAGAGTCGGCAAGGTCCAATGCGAGGAACTTGAGATATCCGCAGTATGTTAGGCGCTTGTTCTCGTCGTTGTTGACGTAAGACTCGTTGGTGATTGCATCCCAGTTGAAGGTACCATAGCGGTGCATCAACGCAAGGCGAATCGAAGGTGCGGTCGCCGCATACGTCATGTCGTCAACATTATCGCGTAGGGATGCGATACCAAGCAGATCCTTCAGCCTCGCAAACTCAATGTGTGTGTAACCCTTCGTCTTGGTAAGTTGACGTAGCGACTGACCGTAGGTCCAGACAGTTTGATCGGATACGCCCAGAAGATCTGAAACATCAGCAGCCAAACAACACACAGTGGCAGTTAACTTACCATTGTAGACCAAACCGTCCGATACAATAGTCAGTATAGCGCCAGGAGGGTATATGTCTTCGATCGCAGCGCACAGACCGTTCAAGTGCGCCAGTGCTATATCCTCAGCCTTGTCTGGAAGCGTCCCCAAGACCTTAACGCTGCTATTTGGACTCTTGAAAGGGAAAGCTGGAAGGACCATTCGAACTGTCTCACTGTTCTTCACTGACCGATAGATGAGGCCAAGGAACTTGAGCGCTCCCTCATCACCACGGTTCGGGGAATTTTTCGGGAGAGGTGATTTGTACCGTAGGATGACATCGAGAATACGCTGGGACGTTTCCATAGCGCCCGCTTGAGGGTGGTGTGGAGTGCGATCTTCAGCACTGCTCGTACCGAATAACAAAGGCATATTTGCAGCGATCGTCTAAGGTGGAGATCGAAAGAATAGTCGCGAGGACCTCACTTGAGTCTTTGTGATATTCGGCTGTCCAGCATGTGCAACATCCTGTGTCTTTATGGGCTGCTGAAACCCCTCCACGAGTACCATTCCTTCATTCCGATATGCCACGAGCTTTGGCTGGCCTTGTTGGGGTGTGATCACCGTGCGACAGCCTCCGTTCCGAGGCTCTCTATGCAATTTAGCTAGTCGTTATCATCCTTGGAAGCAACCCTGAGCGTTCCACTTGCCACAGTGGAGGATCCGTCACCTCATCGGGACCCGAGTAGAATTATACCAACTAGTCTCAAATAGTATGTCGCCGAGCGCGATGCCAAGACCGGTAAACAAGCCAGATGCCAACCTTCCCGATGCATGCCCACCACCGTTGCATGGGCATTGACAGGCATATGTCATGCCTCGTGTGGTCCTGCATCCGTCGGGAGGATCCGATCGCGTCAATGGCGATTGGACTTACGTTCTGCAGCACGCAAGGTCTCCACACGGGCTCATTCCGCTTTGCTTGCCTATTTCACCACATTTGTGTGGCCACCTGAAAGCCTTGTAAAGATTTTGAACCAGCACAATTCGCTTGCGGACCTTCACAGTTTCGCGTGGCCATTTGCGTGATCCACTCGTGTAATAGCCGAGAAATTTGACCGACTCGGCACTCAGTCCGGATAGTCTACAGTTTCGTTCGGTTCGTTTGACCCATTCGTTCAAGAAACTACGGAAGCTGAGAGAACAGCCTCAGAAGTGACTCTACACACAGATTCGGGCAAAATGACGTCGCGACTCATACCATGGACTCAAGTCATCGCGGGCTTCTTTCTCATGTTCAACTCCTGGTCAGTTCGTCAGAAATTGAGATGCCCTCAGCTGATTTGTAAAGGGGTCTTATAAACGCCTTTGGGGTTTTCCAGGAGTACTACAGCTCATTCACACCGGCGCTTTCGACACCATCCTCGATCTCATGGATTGGTTCTCTCCAAACGTTCCTGTTGCTGGCTTGTGGCTCTGCGACCGGATCCTTCGTTGACAGAGGTCACGCGCGACTGATGTCTCTCATCGGCGGTGCGCTCATCACGCTTGGCTTGCTCTTCACGTCGTTCAGTGGAGAGTTCACGGACGCACAGCGCCCTGTGTACTACCAAGTGCTGCTCTCGCAAGGCATCCTCTCAGGCCTTGGTATGAGCTTGCTGCTCGTTCCGTCTACGGCAATCGTTCCTACGTACTTCACGGAAAACCGTGCCTTCGCGGTTGGCATTGCCAACACGGGCGCATCGCTTGGTGGAATTGTGTATCCAATCCTTACGCGGCGCCTCCTTGCCACTGTGGGGTTCAGCTGGGCTATGCGAGCAACGGCACTTGTTGTGCTCGTGACGACCGGCGTTGGATGTCTACTCGTTCGTCAGCGTTCTGATTTGACAAAGAGTCCCGCCAAACGCACGCTTTACCGGTTCAGCTGCTTGAAAGACTACGCATATGCTCTTTTCGTTGCAGGTATTTTCTTCACATTTGCAGGCATCTATATCCCATACTTCTACATCAGCGCCTGGGTACGGGACACCCAGTTCCCGCTGCATGGTATGAGCGCCTACTACCTTATCAGTATCATGAACGCTGGTGGTCTAGTTGGTCGAATAATTCCCAACTTTGTTGCCGACAAGTTCGTCTCCGGTCCGGTGCTCACTCAAGCACTTGCAGCAATCGCGTGTGGGGCTCTAGCAGCAGGGTGGACGTACATCAGGACATCTCTCGCTGGCCTGATCGTTTGGGTCGTCGCATATGGCTTCGTTAGCGGAAGTGTCATTAGCCTTATTCCAGCCAGTGCGGCGACCCTGACTCAAGACATGAGCACACTTGGGGGGAGGATTGGAGTTCTGTTTGCAGGCAACGCAATCGCAAGCTTAATCGGAAACCCGGTTGCTGGTGCTATTCAGCGACAGACTGACTCCGGCTGGAGAGGTCTTGCAAGTTATTCCGCGGTTTTCAACATCGTCAGTGGCTGCGTCCTGGCAGCTTGTTGGACATTGAACGTCCGTCGCAAAAGGAGCTCGGAACGGGCCGATATCGAGAAGTAACTTTTTAGCGCAATAGCACTGATTCACATGACTCTCGTGATTGTCTGGCGATTATTATGTGCGGTGGGTAGGAAGACGGCAGTTGCGACGAGTGTCGTTGACGTCGCGTTTCCCGAGGCAAGCGCGAGGTTTTCGTGTTCGGCACCTCGCTCGGCTCCTGCACCTCCATCACCAACTCGATACAAGAGCGGAGGCAAGCAAGAACCTGCACTCGATCTTCATGATAACCTCGTTCCTATGTGAACGCCACATACGCCACATTTCGGCCCGCACCGTATTCTCCGCCCATTCGTATTGGCACATTGCGAATATCCGCATCGAGCATGTAGCCCCGATGACTCAATTTACCTGTATTGAATGTGCCATCCGCCTCCTAGACAAGGTATCGAAGCTGAACCACCAGATATCCGCCCGTGCTTCCTGATGCTGTCCTATCGCCGGTGAGCTATGTCATCCGCCAAGAACATGCGTACGACCTACCTTTTGTGGCCTGCTATCACACAAGCGCCTCGAGCGACCTGCTCTTCTCAGGCCACCAAATGATGCCAGTGTTTCATTTACGGCATTTCTGTAGCGCCGCATCAAGTTCTCGACCTTATCCGGTGTTACATACCTAGACGCTTACCTGGAAGATGCGTGACTCGGGTCCTGGACACAAGGTATGGGTTGACAAGCAACGGGTAAGGACCTAGTAAGCAACGGTCAAGGCCCTAGTAGGCCACGGAAATGCTCCGTAGTAGCATCGGAGTGCTATCGTGCTTTGCGTACGTGGGTCCAGAAACACTTGGGACGTGCAAGATCGAAGAACACATGATCGGATTCAGCAGACGACCTCGGGAAGTATATTGGACAACACTCGACCACACTGCATGAACTCTACGCGATAGACGTCAAAAACGTAGTTTGAAGTAATACATCACACTCGATCGTTCATCATGGCCATTTCCGAGAACTTCAGCAACGGCGTTCATGCTGATGGACATCATACAGACTCCACCAAGCCCATCGAAGAGGTCGACTTGGTCATTGTAGGAGGTAAGCCCTTTTTTGCGGATCAACAAAATTAGGTTGTCACTTATTGACTTCTGCAGCGGGACCGACAGGCTTACTATCAGCTTTGCTCGCGCGACAACTCGGCCTCAGTGTCTGTATCCTGGACGCGAAGCAAGGCCCTCTCGAAGTTGGCGGTGCAGACGCTATCACTGCTCGCACACAGCAGTATCTGGAAGTAGCTAGCAATGCTGAGCAGAGCCGCGAAGATGCGGGTATTCTTGGAGAGCTCCTAAAAGAGGGCGTGAAATGCAACAGTAAGTCAGCTGCTAATAATGCTCAAGACTATCTTGCTAACATTCTCGGACAGCAAGCACAACCTACGCGGATGGAGAATTTACAAGCCGGCAGAGCAAGTGGTGGAACGGCATTCCCCACACCTTCTACAACAACCTCCTTATGATCGGCCAGCCATACATTGAACGCCACTTCGTCTCACACATCGACACACCTATCCATTACGATGAGCCGGCGCTCACCTTCTCTCATACAACTTCTCCGCTGAGCGTCACGGTACAAACGACGAAACGCACAGTACATGCAAAGTACTGTCTTGCGGCTGATGGAGCCCGCAGCTTCCTCAGAAACAAGCTCAACATCGGCTGGGAGGGCACAAAGCCAAACATGGTGTGGGCTGTGCTGGACTGCTGGATCGACACCACGTTCCCTGTGACTAGAGAGATCGTGACACTACAAGTAGATGGCGAGTCGAGGATGGCGTGGATCCCACGGTAAGCTCAATGACCCAATGGCTCAAATGGTGGCTTACATATTCAATGCAGTGAGCGTGGCATGCAGCGATTCTACGTGCTGCTCGACGGCGAGATTACGCAGGAGAAGACTGAGGCATCGATCCGAAAGCACATGGCACCCCACCCTGTCGAATTCACACACATCGAATGGTTCAGCAAATTCGAAAGTCAGTACCAAAATCTCACTCATCACCCATAAAATCTAACAACCCACAGTCAAAGAACGCGTGGCATCCACTTTCCTCCACCCCACTCCCGAAGGACCCTACATCCTCGCCGGCGACGCAGCGCACGTGCACTCAGTCAACGGCGGACAGGGCATGAACACAGGCCTCTCAGACGCCTTCAACCTGATCTGGCGTGTCTACTTCACACTGCGCCACCCGTCCCTCCCAGCCGCGACCGCGCACGCACTACTATCGAGCTACGACTTGGAGCGCCGCGAAACCGCCAAAGGCGTCATCGACGTCGCCGCGCAACTCGTCCGCAGCACCCTCGCCGACGCAAAAGGCTACGTCGAGCTGATCGAGAAGAACGCCGGCTTCATCACCGGCATGGGCGTGCAGTACGCCGACGTCGCGTCGCCGCTGGTCCGCGCCTCGCACCGCTCCGTCTGGTCCGCAGGCCACCGCGCGCCGGACCTGTGGCTCGCGCACCCCCGCTCCGGACACGCCCGCCGCCTGTACCAGACGCTCACGTACGGGCGGTACCTGCTGGTGCTCGTGGGCGCACCGCGGTCGCGCGTCGCCGTCGCTGCTCCGGCGTTCGTGACGCTGCTCCGACTGGCAGGGCTGAAGGCGCGGCGCGTCGGCGCGCAGACGCGGGCCGAGGACGCTGTGGAGGAGGAGACGCATGCCGAAGCGTATGGGTGCTCGTGGGTCAAGAGCGGCGACGAGTACGCGGTGCTCGTGCGGCCGGACTGCTACGTTGAGTTTGTCGGGGGCGTGGACGAGGTGCTGGGCCACGTGCAAGAGCGGCTGCCGGGGCTCATTACGCTCGAGGGGTGATTTGCAGCGACTGTCTTGAGTCTGTCCGCTTTGCTTGCAGTTCTGCGAAGCACTGCGCCCGAGCACGTCCGACCAGCCACTTGGCACTTTGTAGGATATAGTACCTTGTTATCACAGCCATTACACCGGAGAGCTACTCATACATAATCCTGTCCAAGCGTATCTACTCTGATAAGAAAGCGGTGCTGCATGAAGCTCAGTGGCTGCTCGCTGCTCGAGTGGACACCACCAACTCGCACGCCACCTCAACTCGGCAGACCAAAAATTCAAGCATGGCTTAGTCTATGACGAATCTATGTACCATCTCGCACCCCCGTCTCGCGACGCAGAACCATGTACAACCGCACCGTAACCATGCCCGTGCCCGTCTAGCCGCAACAAAAACAAAAGCTGAGCCCCGTCTACCGGCATATGCAGATGCCCCGTACACTACCGGCATATGCAGATGCCCCGTACACTACCGGCACATACCCGACATCTCGCCGTCGGGCGAGCCTACACCTGGTCCACGCCCTCGCTAGCCTCCACCCTGCGCTCCTCGCTCCTACCCCGCTCGGCCGTTTCAGGGCTGACATTTTCCTTCTTGGCAGCGGCGGTCCCAGCACCATTTCCAAAACCGTTTCCAAGACCACTTCCGGTTCCGGTTCCGTTTCCTGCGCTGTTGGAGCGGCGCTCAAACGCTTCTTTCTCGGAGAGATCGATGGCGACGAAGGATTTGGGAAGCTTGACGCTAGGGGGGGTTAGTAGAGTGCTGCAGCGGAAGCGCGGAAGGAGATAGCCAAGCAACGGGACGGAGCGATACGTACGTGTGAAATTTCGCCCTAAGGGTTTCAAGCACCTCCTTCCAGTCCTGGTGCGCGGTAAGACCGCGGCGCGGGGAGAACCCTATCATGTGGCGTGAGTCGAGCTGCACGTCGAGCGGAGCGAAAGCGTGGCAGCCCGGCGATAGGGTAATCCGGATGCTGTAGTTGAAAGTGTGAGGGTTATCGTCTGTGCTTGCATTTTCCGACTCGTACAGCTCGAAGTTAATCTGAGAGAGATAATCGAGCTCCGGGATGGCGTTACGCTCGATCTTAGTCTTGATACCGCCCTCGAGGATACAGTTGAGCAGCGTGTAGATGTGGGACTCCTTGGTGAAGTAAAAGAAGCACTTGGGCGTATCCGAGGCTTGCAGTTCTTCGAGGTCGCCGACTATTTCCTTGAGTAGGGGCAGCGAGGTTAGCAGGCCAATCTCCAGCTTCTCTTCTGACTCGATGCCATACTCTTGCGGGCCAATGTAGTCGAAGAGGACCTTGCATAGATGATACATCTCACGGAGCTTAACCAGACGCGCGTCCATCTGCGCCTTGGACGCAGCATTGCCCATGCCGGTGTAGAGCTTGAAGTATGACTCGTTGACGTAGGACGGTGGAGCAGCCGGCTTCAGGGCGATTTCAGACGGGCGTCTGAAGCCCATGCGACGGGCAATGCTGCCACGTTCGTGGTGCTTGTCGGAGCCTTCCTTTGCCTCTGGCTCCTCTGACGTCTTCGGCTTAACGCTGTCTACGATTGCATATTCGTCGATGAAGGTGTCGTCTGGCGTGAAGACCCACTCGAGGAACGGCCGGTTGTGAAGGGCGTCGAATTTCATGGTGTCGTAGAGCTCAGAGATCTTGCTAGGATCGACCTTATCGGCATCCTTGAATTCCTTGAAGAGCTTCTCCCAGCGCTCCTTGAACAACTCCGGACCCTCGTTGCAGCACCATCGCGACTGGATGTGGTTGACGTTGGTGTACTTGGACTGCCCTGGAGTACCGTCGGCAGCCGGTGGTGAATTGAGAGCGTTGAGCGATGAGATGGCTTCAGACTCGATCTTCTTGAAGTTGTGGTTCATCACACGTTGATGGAACTTCATCAGAGCAACAACCTGTCGAACAACAATATAGGGCTCTGCAACGTCCTTGGGCCATGCAAACTGCGGAGGCGCTTTGTCGCCAGCGCGGAGCAGCGTCTTGAGCCTCTTCTTAACCTTGTCCATGACATCCTTTGCGGCGTTCGAGTCGTCTAACAGGTCCTTGCGAACGTGAATCTGCTCTGCAGGATATTGATCCTTCTCGAGGAACGATGCTCCGAAGATCTGCGCACTCGTGGTGACTCTGCGCTCTGAGCTGCTGAAGATGTGCACCTCATCGAGGACATCACGGTTCATCAGGAGAAGATCGTTTCGCAGGTTGGCACCCATATCCTGAGTCTGGTGGCGGGCTGAGTGAGTCGGCTCGCCTCCCCACTTGATGATCAACTGCAGCTTGTCAAGCACCATGTTGTTGTCCTGCGCAGTGATGCGGGACAGGGTCACGCCAGACATGGAATCACTCCTGTTCTTCAGGCGCTCAGGATCGTTCTCGTTGCTGCTTTCATTACCGGCGTCCCGGAGGACACTGGATGTCGAGCCTTGTCGTTGCCTTTCGGGAGACTCTTCCGGCAGCGACTCACCTGGCAGCAGCTCGTCCTTCCTCCTCTTTCGGAACATGGGCTTGATCTGCACCTTTGTGCCAGGCCAAGGACCCTTTTTCTGGAGATAGAGCTGTAGCTCGCGCAGCTTTTTCGGATCCTCTAGCTTCTCATCAAGGGCGACCTTGACTGCATCGCTAACGCTCTGCAGGGCCGGCTCGCCAATCAACAGCACTTCGGCCTGGTGTCCCTTGAGCAGATCCACAAACGGCTGCGCGTGGAACGTGTACTTGAACTTCTGCTTCGGTGTACGGTCGGCGTGGCGGATGACAGACACGACGCCCTTGAGTTTCCATTGCGCTTTGGAGGCTGGTGGAGGCACGGGGATCTGGGCGTCTTCGGACATGGATCTCTCTGGCTCAAGGATGTATTCGTCGTCGCGCACGGCAGGCGGAGGCAAGAGATCTGGCTCGGACGCCGGGGCAGGCGGTATGGTACCGACAGTGGGAGGGCTGAAGACGGCCGTGGGATCGGGCTTCTCGAAACTGGGACTAGCTGCAATGGGGGTGGTACTTAGCGAGGTCTCAGGAGAAGAAGGCATAGTGCTAGCCTGCCGCATGTGGGGGAGATGGTGGTGGCGGTGGTGATCCCCCATTCTTGACATACTAGGACTCTTGAACAACCCCTTCAACGCCTGGCGGTGGCTCGAAATACTCTTTCTCGAATCGGCCTTGTCTGATGCTCCCTGGGCATCGACGGCGGCGGTCTGGGCGGCATCTTTGCGCTGCTTGCGTGAGATTTCGGTCAGGAACATGTCGCGCAGGATGTTTGCTGCCTTGTCGTAGTAGTCGCCGTTGTCTTTGACGAAGCTCCAGCCGTTGACGTCGATGACGTAGCTCTTGTCGCCGGCGCGCAGCAGGTCGAAGCCGCACACGCGCTGGCCGAAGCCCTCGGAGATGCTGGCGGCCATGGCGGCCTCTGTTTCACTGAGCTTGGTCACATAACGAACTTCCTTACCGCTGGGGTTGCGCTTAACAAGGCCGTCGACGACGGGCGACTTCCTCGTCTCGGCGTGGCAGAAGTGCGGGCCGACGGTGTAGGCCTTGACGTCCTCGGCGTTCTCGACCTGCAGGAACTGCTCGTAGATGTAGCTGGACTCGGGCTCGGTGATGGAGCGCGGGGTGAGCAGGCTGTCGTCCTTTTCGGAGCTCTTGTTGTTGATCTTGCGGAACAGGCGACGGCCGCCGCCGCCGTCCTTGCTGTGGAAGTAGATGTGGATGTTGTGGTCCTCGCCGCTGACGGGCTTCTCGACAAAGGGCTTGGTCAGGGTCTGGCCGTCGACGAAGATGGTGTCGCCCTCGTCCATCAGGTCGATCTTCTTGGGCGGGGCGACGCCGCCGCCGGTGCCGTCGGCGGCGCCGGGCAGGGTGATGCCGGTGCGGTCGGCCAGCTGGCGGGCGAAGTCGGGCGAGGGCAGCTTGGGGCCGCCGTCGCGGCTGACCTCGATGCGCTTGGGGGTGGGCACGTGCAGCTTGTCGAGGATGGACAGGCACAGGCGGCGGTCCCACAGGACCTGCTGCATGGGCAGGTCGTTGACGCAGAAGGGCTTGCGCAGGCGCACGTAGGCAATGGCCTTGTCCAGCGGGAAGCCGTCGGAGAAGAAGGAGATCAGGAAGTCGCACACGGGCCAGTTGGCGACGTCCTCGTCCAGGATGATCTTGTCGCCGAAGATCTTGACGTCGAAGTCGTCGACCAGCTTGCCGAAGATGTTGCGCGCGGGCTTGCTGCGGGCCTTGCTCTCGAGCGCGCACACGCCGATGATGCCCTTGGTGGGCTTCTTGGGCTCGCGCATGTTGATGCTGGCGGGGCTGCTGCTGGCGGCGGTGCTGCCGCTGACACGGCGGTGCGTGGTGCGCGAGCGCGAGCGGCGCGGGACGGCGCTGGGCGGGGCATTGGGCGGGGTGCTGGCTGCGTTGGCGGCGTTGGCGGGCGAGGTGCTGAGCGGCGAGGCAGCGGCGGCGCTGGCGACGGCAGCGGCGTCGGCGGGGAAGAGCAGCTGGGTGGGCGACACCTTGGGGCCCAGCGAGCCGTGCTGGCTGTGGGTGGTGACGGACAGGGCGCTCGTGGCCGTGGTGCCGGCGCCGGCAGCGGCGTGGGCGTGGCTGCTGTGGTCGGGGTCGGACGACATTCTGGCTGCGGACGTCAGCCAAAGCGGCGGGGGACTCGTCACGGACGCGGGGCGGACGCGGGGCGGACGCACCGTCGGGTTCGCTGCCCACAACTGAACTGCGTGCGCTCCACGAGTGGCCGCGGGAATTGGCGTAGAGGGCCGAGCCGATGCTGTACAGCGACGAGAAGGACATGCGCTTTTCCGCGTCGACGTCAGACCTCCTAGCCCCCGACAAGCCCGCTAGGGGCGTTGCATCGGCGTCCCTGTCCTCCTCGTCGATCGCAGAGCCGCCCATGCTGCTGCGGCCAAAGTATGCCGTGAGGCTCTCCGACGCCCGCGACGGCCGCCGCGCGGTCAGTCCTGCCGGCCGCATGGGCGCGAGCGCGGCCGACCCCAGCGGGCTCAGCTTGACCTCGATGCTCTCCGTGCCCGTCTGCGGCTCGCTGGCCCGCGCCTTGCGCCCGCTGGGCGGCTGCCAGGAGGCCGTCGCCGTCGCCGTCGCCGTCGCCGTCGCCGCCGTGCTCTCGGTCGACGCCGTGCGCGACAGTGGGTGGTGGTCCATGGGGAGAGGCTGCAGGCCGCTGGGGGGCTGGCAGGACAGTCCATCGTCTCCCAGCGCTCCATGACGTCTGGCGACCTGGCAGCCTTGCAGCCACTGCCGCCGGGGCCAGCGCCATTAGGCATTAGGCATTGGGCCCCTGGGCCATTTGGGCTCGAGGCGGCACGAGATGCGCCGCAGCTGTAGCGCTGGCACGCCGTCACGGGCTGCCCGCCGTCACTACCATTGGGCCCGCCGTTGCACAGAGACCCCCAGGCCGACTAGCTCGAGCGCACACAGGACACAGGAACGTGGACGTCTGCGCATTCATAATGCAGCAGCCTGCCGCAGCTGCAGCCTGCCACCACGGCAGCCGTCCGAACCCTGTGGCCGATCCAGCGGGCCCAGTCCAGTCCAGTCCAGTCTGTCTTACAGCATGGCAGGGGTAATCTATAATCTAATCTAATCTAATCTAATCCACCCAATCTAATCCCATCTCCTCTCCAACTTTTTTACTACCGCCCGTCTGCGCCCACTGCAGCACGCGCCCTTCCTCCGCACCTCAGACTGCTGACCATGGCGGGCCCCAAGATGCCGCACGCAGCTGCTGGCCCTGTTTCGAAGCGCCAGAAAGTGCATGGCGACCGCGCCGAGAGCTCTGCGCCCACCGTGCGCCAGTCCAAAATCTTTGCGCCCTTCAGAGTGAGCTCCTGCCGTTGCTATAGACTGCTGCCACATGCTGACCCTGCAGACCGTCGGACTCGTCTCGCCCACCGCCGTGCCCTTCACGTCGCTCCCGCTCGGCAAGACCACCTTCCAGATCACCACCTCGGTCGGCCGCTCGCTGCAGACCTACGACCTCAAGCGCGGCCTGAACCTCGTCTTCATCACCCGCCCGCAGACCCCCGAGGACATCACTGCGACCCTGGCATGGAAGAAGCTCGTCTTTGCCGCATGGGGCCGTCCCGGCCACGACGCTGAGCGCGGTGTATGGGTCTTCCAGCGCGGAAAGAAAGTCGCCGAGCTGGAGCTGCCCTTAGGAGGCATTGAGGCCATCACGCGCCTGGTCGTCATGGGAGAGTGGATTGTCGGCTGCGGTGCCACCAAGGTCGATGTCTGGAAGACGGCTACGCTGGAACACTACACCACCCTGCAGGGCGCCTCGTCGAGCGCACTCTCGGGCTGCATCACGAACATGCCCACGTATCTGAACAAGATCTTTGTCGGCCGACAAGACGGCTCCGTTGAGATCTGGAACCTCAGCATCGGCAAGCTGCTGTACACGCTGCTCCCGCCCGCCGCCGACTTTGGCGCCGTCACCGCCCTGCAGCCAACGCCCGCGCTCTCGCTCCTCGCCATTGCATACGAGTCGGGCCCGGTCACCATCCACGACATCCGCGCCGACAAAGAAGCCCTGCGTCTCAACACAGGTGGCTCGCAGAAGGCTGCCGTGACCTCCATCTCTTTCAGGACCGACGGGCTGGGCGCTGGCGAGGATGGCCGCGACGACGGTGTCATGGCGACTGCCAGCCTGGAGAGCGGAGACGTTACCTTCTGGGACCTGAACAAGGGCGGCCGCAAGATGGCCACCTTGCGCGGAGCTCACAGCCCTCCCCCATCTGCAAGCGGCGGCGTTGGCGGCGGCATCAGCAAGGTTGAGTTTCTGGTTGGCCAGGCTGTCATCGTGACCAGCGGCCTCGATAACACGCTGAAGAGCTGGATCTTCGACGAGACCCCCTTCTCGCCGGTACCGCGGATCCTGCACCAGCGCGGTGGACACGCTGCGCCTGTCTCGACCCTGCGCTTCCTTCCCTCCAACTCGGACGGCTCCGACGACACCGGCAAGTGGCTGCTTAGCGCGAGCAAAGACCGCAGTCTGTGGGGCTGGAGTTTGCGCCGAGACGGCCAGAGCACAGAGCTCAGCCAGGGTGCTATCCAGAAGAAGGCCAAGAAAATGGGCTTGCTCCACGGCAGCTCCGACACGTCAAAACATCACGTCAAGATGGAGGACCTGAAAGCCCCCGCCATCACCTGCATGGCATGTTCTCTGAACCGCGATGGTGGCATGGGCACCATGCCCGGCGTCACTGGCATCTGGAACAACTCGTCCAAGGTCAAGGGCGACTCCAAGAAGGCGACTGAAGTGAACATGACTGGGTGGGAGAGCATCGTCACTGCCCACGGCGACAAGACCGCCAGGACCTGGTTCTGGGGCCGCAAGCGAGCAGGAAGATGGGCTTTCGATACAGGCGACGGCACCGAGGTCAAGAGCGTTGCTGTCTCGCCGTGCGGCACCTTCGCTCTGATTGGATCCGCCGGTGGCTCTATCGACATGTTCAATCTGCAGTCTGGCCAGCACCGACGCAGATTTCCGGCCCGCCTAACCCCAGCTGAAGCGAAGAAGTACAAGCTGCATCAGCTTCAGCTTGAGGAGTCGACTGGCCTTGAGATCCACGACGCACCGAAGACCTTTGCAAAGGGCGAGGGCAAGCACAGGGGGGCTGTCACTGGTCTCGCCATTGACGGACTCAACAGGACCGTCGTATCCTGCTCCGACGATGGCAAGATCAAGTTCTGGAACTTCGCGACCGGCACCCTGCTCCACGAGATCGACTGGTATCCTATGGTCAAGATCCTCTCTCTCCGCTACCATCCCAACTCCGACCTGATTGCCCTCTCCTGCGACGATGGCTCGCTCCGCGTCCTCGACATCACTACCCGCAAGCTTATCCGTGAGCTCTGGGCAACGCGCTCCTCCCCCGTCACGACCATCGACTATACTTTCTCCAGTGACGGTCGCTGGATCATCTCCGCGTCCTCGGACTCTACAGTCCGCGTCTGGGATCTCCCAACAGGCCATCTCATCGATGCCATGCGCCTGCCCAAGCCCATCAACAGCGTCGCCTTTTCGCCCGCCGGCGACTTCCTCGCCACCGGTCTGGAGGGCGAGGTAGGAGTGCACATCTTCGCAAACCGGACGCTTTTCGCCCACGTTCCCACGCGACAGATCTCCGATACGGATATTGCTACCGTAGCCGCGCCAACCGCCTCTGGCGAGGGCGGCGAGAATATCATCACACTGGCGGAAGAAGAAGGCGAAGAAGAAGAGGAGGACGTCACGGCCGTGCCCGTCATGGACCAACTGAGCGACAAAATCACGACCCTCAGCTTAGTACCGAAGAGCAGATGGCAAACCCTCCTCCACCTTGACGTAATCCGCGCCCGCAACAAGCCCAAGGAAGCTCCCAAGGCCCCCGAACACGCGCCTTTCTTCCTCCCCACTGTCGGCGAAAAGACCGACGCCCCTGCCCTCGACGCCGCCGAGTCCACAAGCAGAATCTCCAGCAGCGCACTCGCCTCCCGCTCCGCCGCCGCGTCCTCCACCAGCGAATTCACACGCCTCCTCGCTGCGCCCGCAGGCCAGCCCGATGCGCACGCCCCCGCGCTCGCCTTCCTCGCCAGCCTGCCTCCCAGCGCGGCAGACATCGCCATCCGCACGCTCGACACAACCGCCCCGTTCACCGAGCTGAGGGCCTTTATCGCGGCGCTCACGGCACGCTTGCGCCAGCGCCGCGACTACGAGCTCGTCCAGGCCTGGATGAGTGTGTTTCTGCGGCTGCACGGGGACGTGGTGGCGCGCGACGAGGAGCTCGTGGGGATGCTCCGGGTGTGGCAGGGTGAAGCGAAGAGGGAACGAGAAAGGGTTGGGGGGTTGGTGGGGTACAGTGTTGGTGTGGTTGGGTGGGTGAGGAGTGCGCGGTAGACGGTCATGTATAGTGTCGTGAAATCTACCATGTTCCCTCTCATTCATTTATTCCGTCGAATTACTATCCTCGCATCTTGACACCGATACATGGGTACATGCTTGCAACATGAGAATCCATACACACGCCCCAACAAATACCAGAACCCATCCCGTAAATCGAGTATCCCGCTACCACGATTCCCCACCTCACCACACAACTCAAACAAAGACACAAGATATGGCAGAGCAGACTGCGATGATCCGGGCTGGCAGTGGTCGTAGGACGAAGTTCCGTCGAGGTATGGAGGACATGTCACCCTTGTGGTGTTCTCTAGAAACCGGCATGGTGGGATCTGCCACTCCTCTTATAGTATGGCAGGGGTAAGTATTCAATGGGATTCTCGGCTTTGTGGCCGCCAGATGTGAACAGAAGGCAGCTCAAAGAGGCATACAAAGGATTTCAGCTTTAATCTTGGCACTTTATTGTCAGGTCTTGCGTGCTTCACTGCTACTTGCAGAGAGATGCTGCTCGAAGAAGAATATTTGAGGCTCCACATTGATTACTGACCCCTACCATACTGTACAACCTTGGCGGTGTCTGCGATGCATGCTAGAATACAAAATGCTGGATGCGCGTCTTGTGGCGCAGAAGTGGCTGGAGGTGAGCACTATTCGTCTGGGATTTGTATACATGGTGTGGCCAGTATCTTGGTTCTCCAGTGAAATGTTTTGTGGTCTTATATCCGCTCATCTACATACAGGATTCTCCCAGACATGTATTAACGACTCCGACTGGACTACGTATTGACGACATGGAGCCCACGGTTTGGCAACACGAGAGACGATCCAAGGTGAGCTGTGTGCTTGACATGCGGCCTGTGGCGTGGAGCAATGTCATCACACTCTTGATGCTGATCGAAGCACCCATTGCTGTGATAGAAAAGTTCGTGGGATCGACCGTTTGATCAACCCCATGAGCCCATGTCAGAGATACGTGCTTCCGTGACATGCCGTAAGCGAGGGCCGTCTCGGGGACACTCGACCTGCCACGCCTTCCCGCGCGTATCTCTCGACAGTCCACGTCCTCCGATTCCTTTTGAGGAAATTGCATGCTGTAATGTGGGGAAGTGGCGTGGGTTGACGTTTACATATAGAGATGCCGCTACAGAAGAGGAAGGGGAGTGTTTCCACGGCGCAATGCACGTCCGAAACGCAGCCAAGCGAGACATGCGCGACACCTGCGTTATGTACTGCATCCCTACCACTTAATGCAGGGTCTCCAAGACGTCATCTCTTGCGCCAGCCTACCGAGATCCGCGTGCAGATCCACGCCTACACCGGTGTAGGACACCACGTCTTAGAGATCCTGCCCCATCGTCTAGATACGAGGTAGTTCCATACCTCCAGTGCCGACCCTACTGGCCACAAACTCGTGCACTGGCCCGAGCCCGAAGCGAGACGCAGTGGGGGACGAAGGCTCTAGCGAAAGGAACGTCCAAGTGTCCGTACTCGGGCCCGTCCATGTGCATGATGTGTGTGGGGTGTTCGGTGCTATCGAGAGCGTTGAGTGCGCCGAGACAGAAGCGCTTTAGTACCCACGGCGTATTCGGCCTGACTCCTGTGTAAACGGCCTTCGCTAGAGGCCTCCAAACTTGTATGTGACGTACCAAGTGCTGATCGCGGGCAGCAGCGAGTGTGGGACAGATGGAAGAGCGTGCCAGAGTCCCAGCAGTGGAGCAAGATTGCCGCGGACATATGTCCTTAGACTCGCAAGCCAAGAGAGTGGCAGGTCCAGCGCGGTGGATCTGGTGTTCAGCCTCGCTCTGGCACACGCTGTATGGACATATCCGGGCCGACACGTAGATGCTTATGTATGACCATAATGCTTTTGTGAGCACGGATTCGACCTTTGACCAAGCAGGAGATTGCCTGTGTTTGACCTAATCGACGATAGGCATACAGTATGGTAAGGGTAAGTAATCAATGTGGATCCTCAAATATTCTTCTTCTTCTAGCAGCACCTCTCTGCAGGTAACAGTGAGGCATGCAAACCAGACAACAAAGTGCCAAGATTAAAGCTGAAATACTTTGTATACCTCCGTGAGCTACTTTCTGTTTACAGCTGGCGGCCGCAAAGTCTTGAACCCACATTGAATACTTACCCCTGCTATACTGTAGCGAAGCAGAAGCGGACGAGCCGTAGTTGTTGCTTGCGGATCAAGCCGTGAGAACAGCCATAACGGCGCTGATTGGGAGATATGATGTTGAGCTCGAGAAGACATGCGGGCCAGTTTCCGGAAATGAAGGACTGCAACCGGACGTATCTTCTGGTGCTCTCGTTCCCCCTGGTCCTTCGCATAGTCGTCTAGCTCTGAACTAGCATGGTTGCTGGGTTTGTTAGTTGCTTCATGCTGCTGTTTGAGTTTGAGTGTTGCTATAGACGTTGAAACATTCAACACGGTATGGCCAAGGGATATGTGATTGATTGTGTCCAGATTCTTTTGTTGCGGTACCAGGTCTCCAATAACGAATTTATGAAACAAGGTTGCTTGACGAAACCGCTTGAATGTATGGTCTGTGAATGCATCAAGGACGCGTAAACTTCCACAGCTTATGAGCAGACTCTGAAAAAGCCGAGAACAGCTCGCGGGTTGATATGAGATAATACTATCGTTTTTCAGGGCTGATAGCACACGTTCGTTCTCAGGACTAGGGAGTACTATAATCTGTGGCACTGACCTACCCCTCTCACCTGATCGCCATGAATATGGAGTCCGAATGATTGCGGTCATCCACGCAGCCCTTTGAGCATGAATGATGCAGCGCTGCTGTAGCTGGACGAGTCGATCTTTGACATCCACTTGGAGTCCATGTTCCCGCACTCTGTGTCCTCAGCTATAGCCATTGACTGTATACTGCACTGATTCAATCAAGATTCTCCGGGCCGCGGCAGAAAATTTGCATACGACTGACAGCAAGCTCTAGCGCTGCTAATTGATTCAAACAACGCAAGTCTGCAACTGTTTGCAGTTAGCAAGATGGGTGCGCGCTTCGAACAACCAGGTGTTTGCTTATGAATGGTACCTTACGCAGCGAGTACCTACCTGTCTCGCCCAACCAGCCCAGGGACAAGTGGAGCTGGGCAGATGCTGGGTTATGGAGCGAGAAGGGACCGCCACGTTATCAGGGACCCGCGGTTTGGCTGGGCGACGACAGGTGATTTATGTTTGAGTGTCAAAGCGTAGGGCCGTAGGGCTGCAGCAGACCCTGGTGTTAGTCAGTGCACGTCAGTGCGGCAACCGGAATGTTGGGTCTTCTAGAAGGGAAATTACCAATGACGGCATAGGACGGCGGCGCCAGGACTCCAGCGTGAGCTAAGTGCATTCGGGTGTGCGACTGGATCGACGATGGTGTCTAGAAACCGGTCAATGTAGATATCGTTTGGCTGAGTTGCACGCGTAATACAATTCGCGACCGAAATGTGGCTTGGCTTCGCAGCCTTCGCTCAATTAGGATGATAATAATTCCTGGCACTGCGTTCCGAGAGCAACATGTAAGCAAGTATCAACTCACACTGGCGCTCGAAGCGATGTCGAATCGCGTGGTAGCATCGCATTGTACTGCACTCGCAACACTGGGGCAGTGTGCATGCATTGCGACCGTTGTCGGCGTGCGCGTTTGCCAACCTAGCGATCAGCCTCGTACAGAGCCAGCGAGCGGTGAGTACCTAAGAGACGAAGTACTCGTACTATCCCTACTCCCGTTCGTGTCGTTACTGCGCAATGGCTGTGCAACCTGTGAGGCCAGGCAGGAACTGGCATGCGAAGCGAGTAGCTGACTGGCGCTTTACCGCATTAAGCATGACCATCCTATTGAGGCGTGAACGTGTGGAGTTGGCGCGGAAACGGTGCGACAGCTGTGGTGCAGCGCTCCTGGAGGACGATGCCTGACGTGCGAAAATAGATGCTACATGGAATATGCGGCAGAATGCATCGTCAATGTCGTATGTAAGTATTGACAGTACCTAACTTCGTCTTGCGATAGTCTTGAACCAGCCCGGTGGTGAATCGACACGAGAACACCATGGCAGAATGGCGCAATTGATTGCTAACATGCGAAAGACACATATCTTTCATAACGATCAGCACTTTTCCGTCATCAGGCTCCGAGGTTTGCGGTTAACGCTATGGTAGAGGCTACTGCATGCCTAGCAGCACAGCAGTTTGTCAGACAGGATTGTTCAGCAGTTGTTACAAAGCGAGCTATCTCCACCAATCAGATGTACAGCTGCGCGAGCGTATGTAAGCTACCCTAAGTAAGTGCGGTGGGTTACGTGCGAGTCACACCTGCGTGCGCCCTTTCAGCATGAATGTGGGATCAACGGGATTGCAGACATCTTGAGGTTTCGACTCATGACGTGAAGCAGCGCTGGATGACAGAACTGCGTGGTCTGGCCAGTCTCCAGATGATCCGGGGAAAGAGGAACTTCAGAGTACCGAACCTCCGTTCATGGTTATCGCAAGTCGTGGTCATTCGTCCGCGCGGGGTGATGACAGCTGCACCCGTCGTCGATCATGCGCATCCCTAATTTGTCGTGAAGCTTTGGTCCGACTCCTCCGCGCGGTGCTATCGTGATGCCCAGTCCGACAGCAGCTGTTCATCTGCGGAGACTTTGTCATGCGCGGACACATTTGGAATGGGGTGGAACTGCCCAAACGAGCAGTTGCTGCCAATGTGGTTTACTATTCGCATGGAGATGACCCAGCCAATCTAAGGAAATTGTAGGAATGCTCATCTCAGCTGTCGCAGAGTCGGTGGCCGGCAGCCTCGCGCTGCGAGCGCTAGGCGGACAAAGAAAGGGATTTTTTTGCGGGTCGGGGTGCAAGCAAGGCAGGGTAAGCGGGCAACCGATGCCCGAACACGTTGACAGCCACAGATTGAAGGGTTGACCGCTCTGCATGCAGAGCACCGTGGCTGTACTATGGTATCCGGCAAAAGTAGAGTCCCATGGCCAGTGCACGACAGGGGGGCTGCCTTGGGCCTGCAAAATAGCTGTAGCATCTAATTACTGTCTAATCCTGTGTATTTTGTACCAAAAACTGTGAGCCCCTAATAACTCCTATATCTGCTATCTCCTTTACACTACCTACTAGATGTTACTGCTATTAACACCCTGCTATTAATACCTCTCCTATAATAAGCGCCTTAAGGTGCAGACTCTCTCTAATACTAGGTATAGCTAAGCCTAGATTTAGCGCTATCTTAGCTTTATAAAGAGATAAGTTACTACTATAATTTATAGCAATTAGGTCACTCCTATAAGATATTTAGGCTACCTACCTAAGCTCTCTAATAATTAGATTAATAAGCTTATCTACTTTGTTTATTATTGCGGCAGAGCAGCACAGGTACGTAGTTAGGAGTGTTACAAGATCTCTTGTAACGCTCTACTAAGCAGCTTAGCCCTCTATAGGGTTACGTGACCTATAGCTAAGCCGCTCCTAGAAGCTAGAGGATATATGTTCTAATAGCTCTATATATAAGTTTGTCCTATCTAATCTTAGTAGAGGTTAGTAGTCTAAATATATTAATTACCTAAACATACTCTTAGCTCCTTGTTTCCTCTATAGTTATAAGCCTAGTGCTTTAAAAAATTACTTTAAATTACTCCCTATAAACATAAGAGCTAGAGAGCCTCTATTTAGCTACTCTAAACTTCTTAACCTCTACTAATATGCTCCTGTAAGCTACTTATAGTAGAAGCATTTATGCTAACAAGTAGCTTGCTTATAAGTATCTCTGCTACGCAGTATATATTACGCAACTAACAGGATTAGGCAAGCTAGTATATCTAGCTCTAAGTTAACTATTATATATATAATATATAGCACTTAGTTAACCTAGATAGGTAACTAAGTCCTAATATAATAATATCTCTACCCCCTCTCCCTATAGATATAATAGCAGCTAATAAAGTAAACTACACCTTACTTCTTAAGACCTAGGGAGAGAAATCTAAAGTAATTTGTCTTATATAGAACTAGGTTAATATAATAGTGTCTAAAGATCTTATACTACCTATAATAATAACACTCCTAGAAGTTAAGAGTAAGTAATTACTTTAGTATATTATAAAATACCTAAAGAAGTAGCTTATACCTATTAATACTAATATATCTAAGCAAGTCTACGCAGAATATTACGCTTACCTAAGTATAGTAGACTATAGCATAATAATACTAGAGTAGTAGCTTACTAGCTAGAATGCTCTCTACTATAAGGCTAAGGCCTACTTACTTAATAAAGTTATAGGTAAGCTAGCTGCATAAGACTTCCTTTAAGTACTCTCTAGCTAAATTACACTAGAGTAGGTATACTTAATATAAATTAAAATTATTAAATTTACTATATTTAAGATAAAAGTACCTAACCTACCTATAGTAGTATAAGCCTATAGCTATATCCTAGAGGAGTATAATAAATAAGTAGTAAATAACTAACCTAGAATATTTACTATATTTAGAAATTACTTAAACACTCCTTCTAAAAATAGGAGCTTACTAGGTAAAAATAGGAGCTTTACAGCTAATAAGCAGCTACTTACTAAGTATCTATATAATAAACCTAGTTTAATAGCTCTATATAACTAAAAGCTAACTAATTACTAAAGGCTTAAAATAGTAGTTAAAGAGAGCTCCTTAGGAAGGCCTATAAAGCTTATACCTATTAAATAGGAAGCTATTATAAAGTGCCTTTACGCTCTAAGCTATAAGATAGTAAAGAAGGTGCTCCTCTAAAAAGAATAGAGCTTACTAATACTTAATAGAGCCCTATAAGCTCTACTAATTAGAACTACTTACGCTAGTCTTATTTAAGCCTTCCTAATTAACCTAAGCCTAATAAGTAAACTTAAATTAATAGAAGTATACTTAGTAAGCCTTATATTTAGTAAGCACTTACTTTATTATTATAGTAGAGTAGTATAGGTATATAGTTAGAACTTAGGAGTGTTATAAGATCTCTTATAACGCTCTACTAAGCAGCTTAGCCCTTTATAGGATTATATAACTTATAGCTAATCTACTCTTAGGAGCTAGAGGATATATATTCTAATAGCTCTATATATAAGTTTATCCTATCTAATCTTAGTATAGGTTAGTAGTTTAAATATATTAATTACCTAAATATACTCTTAGCTTCTTATTTCCTCTATATCTATTAATATATAATCTTTAATAATAGAGTAGTAGTACACCTAGTAAATAGTAAGAGATAGCTAGTACTAGGTACCTTTAAGAAGGCTCCTCCTAACATCTATATAGTAGAGGTAGGCACCTAGTCCTTTCTTATTAATAGAATAGGAGACTATTAGATCTAATAGATTATTTATAGACCCTCTAGGAAGAAAACAGAGGACCTACTTCTTTATAATATAGTTATAGCAAAGAACTTCTATATAAATATAGTCTCTAAAGCCCTACTCCTAATAAGTAATATATAGTATATAAGATTAGACTATATACTCTATATTAGCACGCTTAAGAAGAGTGTTATAGTAGCTAATATATAGTATATACACAACCTTATATTCCTTAAATATAAGCTACTTTTATTCTATCCTCTACTTATTAATACTATATATCCTAGTTATAAGAGGCTTAAATCTTAGATAATATATACTAGGGCAGACTCTAAAGCTCTCTAGTATATAAGAGTAGGTTACCTAGGTTAGTAAGTGCTATAGGCCCTAGTCTACTAAGCTTATAATATTAGGATCTTAGGCACTAAGTGCTCTAAGTATACCTACTATATAATAATATATACTACATAAGTTATATTAAGACGCCTATAAGAGTAGGGTCCCTAACTATACTATAACGTAGGATATAACCTATTTAATATACTAAAAGGTTATTTAGAAGAATAGTAGATGCTTATAATAAAGTGTTTATATAGTAGCAAGATATACTACTTTAGTTTACTTAGTAAATTACTAGCTAAGATTATAAGAGTAATACT